>OU975456.1:57500-122500 GCA_918857605.2 Philereme vetulata | reverse complement strand
GCCGACTTTCCCCTCTATTTTACTGCCGTCGGTATATATATTTAGGCCCTCGTTAATGTGTTGTTCCAGTGCCGCCCCGTCCACCACGCACTTGAACTCTAGTTGCGTCTGTTCCGCAGGATGCAGCATATTCGCGTATCCAACTCTTCTCTCCATCTCTCGGTCTCCTATTAGTCGCTGGGTATGGCCTTTCTTTATTTCATAAAGCAAGGCTGCTTCCCGGGCTCTTATGTCCAGTGGAAGCAGCCCAGCGAGCAATAGTGCCGAGTTTAAAGAGACGGTTCTGTACGCTTTTACCGTCTTTTGTGCAAAGCCCCGCTGCACTGCGTTAAACTGTTTCTGAACTCCCAGTTTATTAGTGGCCGTCGCCCACGCACTCGCCGCGTAAAGGATGGTTGGCTCAACCACTGCAGTATATATGGTCCTTACTATCTCAGGCTGCAATCCCCAATTTACCTTGGCAGCTCTCGACAGTTGTTTGTAGAAGTTGAGCGCTTTGCGGCAGACGTTCGCCACATGCGGATTAAAAGTCAGTTTGTCATCGATGGTTAGGCCCAAAATTTTTATTTCTTTAGACATCAGAATGCCAACACCTCCCATTTCCAGATGTGGGATGTCGTACTTAAGCTTACGTGTTATAACCATGGCCATAGTTTTTTGTGGCGCAAATTTCAGCTTATTTTTGACACCCCACATCCGCACGTATTCAAGAGCGGCATTGGCATCCTGCTGTACTTCCTGTGCTGTTTTTCCATCGAAGACTAAGACCACATCATCTGCAAACGCCTGCGCATAGTCTCCCCTTCTGTCGAGTCCTTTCAAGAGCGGGTCCAGCAGAAGATTCCATAGCAACGGGCCTCCTATGGAGCCTTGGACGCATCCCTTGCTGGTTTCTTTACATAATTCTTTGCCAGCATACCTGACTCTCACCCTCCTGTCTCTCAGATAACTACCGATTACTCTTCTGAGGTTTATTGGACACTTTTCCTCTGCCAAACGGACCATTATGGCGGGCCACCAGGCGCTGTCAAAGGCTCCCTCTATATCCAAGGACACGAGTATGACCAGTTTTTTCTGATCCAGTTTTGTCCGGATGTTTTGTATGAGGGTATAGAGGGAGTCTTCGGTGCTCCTCTGGGGCATAAATCCGTATTGACGAGTACTTATCCTCGGTAGCAGATGGTATTTGAGTCGGGCAACCAGCATCTTTTCAAAGATTTTTCCCAGCACAGGTAGTAGGCCTATCGGCCTATATGACTTTGGGACGGTGTATGTAGATTTACCTGGCTTCCGCAGCACGACCACTGTTGCCTCCTTCCACAGATTGGGGAAATATTGTTTGGCGAGACATTGGTTTAAAAGTCCCAGGAACACCCCGGGGCTAGTTTTTATGGCGCAGGTACAGATATCCGATGTGAATCCGTCGGAACCGGGAGCCTTCTTAGGGTTGAAGGACCTTAACGTCACGTCGAGCTCAGTCTGTGTGAACGGTGGGTCACAGAGTTCATTTTGTTCCTCATCGTTCACTGTTTCTGCTAACTCTCGCGTTTGGCGGTGCTCCTCGCTATCGGTCTCCGTCAGGTCCTCTGGATAGAATGTTTCCGCCAGCAGCCTAACGGAGCCGACAGCATCAAGGACTTTACCCGCCTTCTCTAGTGGCAGGTCCTCTTCCCTACTCCTAGTTCTTCCGATGACCCTATAAATTCCTTCCCAGACGCTTTCCCGGTCCTGTTTCCCACAGAACTCCTTCCAGCTCTCAACCTGGGCCTTCTTGGTCTCTAATACATATTCTTTTTTCTTTTTCAGGTACTCCTGAACGACCTTCTCCCTCCGGATCGGCGCAGCCCATCGGATTCTGCGTCTCCTGGCGGTGACTTCGCGCTTCATTTCAGCAAGTTTTTCGGACCACCACGGCATGGTAAGTACTTCTTTATTCTTCTTTCCGGGTATTGATTGAGTGCATGCCTTTGTGATAGCTTTTGTATAGTTTTCTATGGCTATCTCTATTTCATGTGTAGTTTGCATGTTTTCAATCTCTTCTATTGTTAATTTATACTTTACTTCCAATTGGGTCAGTTTCTCACGAAACTGACTCCAATTTGCCTTCCTTGTATTGTATTTTCTGGTTGTTCTTTCTATTGTCGTGCCTTTTGATTTTTTAAGTAGTATGTTGAAAGTTATGCCGTTGTGGTCCGAACTCGTGAGGTTTTCTACCACAGTCCAGTCTACCACCAGGTCCAGCATGTCCGCCGTGCAGGCCGTGACATCCACGTGACTGAAAAACCGCTTTCCTCCCCGAATGGTGTCGAAGGTCGGAGTTTGCCCTATATTAAGAATTTGAAGACCCAGGTCATCAAGAGCTCCCCCCATGTCATCGCCTCGGCTATCTATTTCCGTGCTGCCCCACCATGTGCTCTTAGCGTTGGCGTCCCCTCCCATAACCAGCCTTTTGAGTCCCAAACTCTGAGCAATCGCAGTTAGCTGGTCCAAGTAGGGTCCTATGGGTTGGTTCGGTTCCAGGTAATAGGACACCAGCGTGATCTTCCAGGCACTGGTTTGGATTCCTACCACTGTGATGTTGTTTGTGGTGAGTTTTGGATACTGGATTATGTCCAATTCAGCGTTAAAGACGACTATTGCCGCTTTCACAGTTCCTTCTCCTTGATCAGTGCTCTGGAAGACCCTTACACCCCGGCGGCTCTTTACCCTTTTCTCTGCACCAACGTACGGCTCCTGCAAGAGTGCAACCGCGATTCCACGCTTTTCCGACTCAATGAGTAACTCGTCAGTGGCCAGTCTGCTTCTTTGCAGGTTTGCCTGTACAATTTTTAGCGGACAGACTGTGACCACGCCCTTAGCAATACGCCACGGTGGATCTCGCAAGTGCTTCCCACTTGCGCCTCACCGGGCAATCATTGCTAAAGGCGTTGTGGTCCGCCCTCTCCACTCCAGCTTTAGTGCAATTTATGCAGCTTGGAGATGCGTGTGCGAGCCAGTCCGCGCAATCTGTTCTTAGGTGCAGTCCTCCACAGTGACTGCACTTTTCAGCGCTCTCCCTACAGAAGCGTCTGCCGTGTCCATACGCCAGGCAGAGGGAGCACTGGATCAACGGAGATTGGTCCTCCACTCGCACCCTCTGCAGATCTATGTGCGCGGTTTCCGCCTGCAACATCCGCTTCCATATTGTAGGAGACACCTTCGCGACCACATGGCTGGTGAGAGAGTTCCTAGTTTTCTTCCTGTACTTTATTTCGAACCTATTTTCCTTTTCTTCGAGACCAGAAAAGACGCTGCCGTTCTGTTTTCGTACGGCACGGAGGATGTCTTCGTCGGAATTGTAATTCAGGACGTTTTTGAATATAAGTAGAGGGTCCTTGTTTTTGACCTCTTCGACGTTCAGCTGATTTCCTGCTTTTCTGAGTCTCTCTTTTACCTTGGATCTCTCCTCTTCAGTCTGGCACCCCACAATAATTTTTCTGTCCTTAGCCTTCTTTATTCTGTCCACCCTAATTCCCTCTTCCTTCGCATTTATCACTTTTCTTATTTTATTTAAAACTTCCTCTCCTGTTTCAGTCTCATCTCTTGACGAGACCACCACGGAGTGCATCACCGTCTGCTCCGGGAGATGTCTCCAAGAACGGCCAGCCGCTACACTCGCGTACGTAGTCCCCTCAAGAGACTTCACCTCTTGCTGCTTTTCTATCGTTTCCCTTAGTTTTTCCATTTTAATACTATTTTCATTCATTAGCTCCATGTGCTCTGACATCTTTTTTATCAGTTCTTCTTCTTTCCCTTTCCTTGCTTCAGGTTTTTCCATTCCTTCGTCTCCGGTCGAAGACGGTGTAGGCTCAGGATCTACTAGACCCTTTTCTTTCTCAGCCTCTCTGACCAGATTATATAGACGCTCGACGGCTTGGGTTACTCCTACTTTGATATCCGTCCTCAAATTTTTGGAGTTTCCCAAGTGTAGTTTGGCTTTTGTAAGGCAGGCGCGGGCTTCTGCCACCCTGCTTACATACTTTTCCTTAACAGGGCTAACTATAATCTCTATTGAAGGCTTGGAGGCCAGTTCTCCAGTCTCTTGGCTACCCGAAGCATCCGAAGATAGCCTTCGGGTTTTAGGCTTTGAAGGGGCCGCCACTGGCTTCTTCACCTTTTTCAGAGAGGTTTTAGTCCTTGCCTCGATCTCGCCAATACTGCGTCTGACCACAAAGGTTTTTTCTTGAATTTCCGACGAGAGACTCGTCCCCTCCGTCGATTCCGTATCCTTTTGAGAAGGATTCGATGCCTCAGATTTCGGGGGCGAGTCCCCCACCGGCGCCACGCCCTTCTTGGTCGGAGGGGTTCTGATCCCAAGCATAGCTTTGCCGGTGTAAGATAGCCGCTATTACTAGTACGACGTGTAAAGAGCGTCTGTACTAGTAGAGTCTTTAATCAAAAGTCTTATAATCTATGTCAATATACAATTTTCTCGATAGCGAGTTGTCCTAATTACCTAACCTACAATAGTATAAAAGAACAAAACAACAGAAATAAAATAAATTTATCAATGTCAAAATAAAAATATTAAAATAAAATTGACAATTAAAAATATCAAATTATTAGGTGCTCTATGTAGAGTGTTGAGCTCTACATAGGCGTGTCAGCGATTTGACGTGCGTATTCAACGTTAAAAACAAAAGACAAGATACAAACAGGGTAAATAAAAATAAAAACAAAATAAAATAAATCGACTCTACGTAGAGTCTACCTCTACGTACAGGCAGGTAGTCCTGCTACCGGTCAGTTTGTCCGAAGAAACCCCGTCAAAATCGGACAGCGGATTCCCGAGATATGGAGCTTTTAGTTTTTTCAAGATGGCGGACAAAATGGCCGCCAAAACTTGTAATCAAAATATCTCGGTCCGTATAAGTCCTAGAACTTCGGGGTTTCTTCAGGCGTATGTACCTCGTCCCCGTCTAGGTTCAAGCACAGAATGTAGAGTCAAAAAATTTTGACTCTACCTAGAGCCCCAGGTCAAATCAAGTCAGAGAGGGTTCAGTGACGGTAACAGCAGTGTAAACCCCGTCCCAATCAGACCACTCCAGCGAGAGTTATGCCCGTTCAAAACAATCCAAAATGGCGTCCAATATGGCCGTTCAAGGACTAACTTTGGCGGTTTTTGTCCGAACTGGACCGTGTTTGGGCTTGTTTTGAAGAGCACAACCCCCACAATGGCTTGGGTTAGGCCAAGTGCTGATAAGTCCCCCCCCTGATTTGATAAATTCAAAAAACACTAAAATTTAACCTAAAAATGGTCTAGCCACGCGAATATTTGCCGAAAATTCCTGAAAATTTGCACAGACCCCCCAAACAATTTTTAAAAATATATTCCTAAATTTTAAATTTTCCTAACTTTAAATTTAGGGGTACCTCGTGGTCCACCTAAATTTTCAAAAAATTTTATCTCAGAAACTAACCGATTAACCTATATCCAAATTTTTATCTATAATAAAGGGCCTTAAAATCTATATAAAACTAATTTTAAACATATACGTCATCGATCTTTTGATCGAGTTAAAATTATCTAAAAATTTACAAAAATTTAAAACTACCCTAACTTTGTGAAAAATTTACTTAGGTCAAAAAGAAAAGTGCCTCCCTGGTCTCAGCAGCGGTGTCCCAGTGGTCCAATTGTCAGCTTCCTCCTGGCTGTCCTGGATCGCCGACCTCGTGGCCACGTGGTTATTGTTTTTCTGCCTTTATCTCCGCGCTCCTGCGCGGGAAAAATCGGGAGAGGCAGAAAAACGATAGTGCTCCTGGAGGCCTTTCAGATGGCACCATAAAAAGTATATGTTACCGCTGCAGAACTTTAATAAAATCCACTTTAAACTTTAAAATTTTTGAAATTTTCACTCTTTCCGTGATAACTCCGTGAGGAATACACTTGGCGATGCAGCGTTTGCACAGCCGTATGCGCCTCGTGATTCCTCAAATTTTGGTATGTCACACGGCTTTAAAAAACACTTTTTCGAATTTTGGCGAATTTTTTCGCGTGGAGGTTTGGTTGCAAGTGGGCGCTCCGGAGTGCGGTTGGAGCCAGACTGGTTAGGTTAGGTTAGGTTAGGTTAGGTTAGGTTAGGTTAGGTTAGGTTAGGTTAGGTTAGGTTAGGTTAGGTTAGGTTAGGTTAGGTTAGGTTAGGTTAGGTTAGGTTAGGTTAGGTTAGGTTAGGTTAGGTTAGGTTAGGTTAGGTTAGGTTAGGTTAGGTTAGGTTAGGTTAGGTTAGGTTAGGTTAGGTTAGGTTAGGTTAGGTTAGGTTAGGTTAGGTTAGGTTAGGTTAGGTTAGGTTAGGTTAGGTTAGGTTAGGTTAGGTTAGGTTAGGTTAGGTTAGGTTAGGTTAGGTTAGGTTAGGTTAGGTTAGGTTAGGTTAGGTTAGGTTAGGTTAGGTTAGGTTAGGTTAGGTTAGGTTAGGTTAGGTTAGGTTAGGTTAGGTTAGGTTAGGTTAGGTTAGGTTAGGTTAGGTTAGGTTAGGTTAGGTTAGGTTAGGTTAGGTTAGGTTAGGTTAGGTTAGGTTAGGTTAGGTTAGGTTAGGTTAGGTTAGGTTAGGTTAGGTTAGGTTAGGTTAGGTTAGGTTAGGTTAGGTTAGGTTAGGTTAGGTTAGGTTTTTTTTTTTTTTTTTTTTTTTTTTCCTGTCCGGACGCTGAGGTCCGGCCCGCGAGCTAGCCTACTTCTAACCCTCCGACTTGAGGTCGGAGTCCTTGTTAACTGTTAACTCTGTCATTCTTTCTTATCTTTTATTCAATCTTTCATCCTTCATACTGTATCTTTCTTTCATTCATCCTTCTTTTACTCTTTCATTGGTGGGTTTCCAATGATTAACTATGTGGTATTATATCTTTTTCTTTATTTCATATGTTAAAGGATGGGATGGATAGGGTTCATTTGTTTTTTTTTTTTTTTATTTTATATAGCCTCCCAAATTGGGTTACAATTTTGCTTATTCTATTTTATCAAATTTATTTACATTGTATTTTAACAATCTTGGCGGCACAATATATACAATAACAGTCGCTCTATCTCAAAGTACTTTTTTTTTTTTTTTTTTTTTTTTTTTTTTTCTTCCTATTTTCCTATTTATAACAAGTACATTAACCTGGTCCTATATTTATTGTATTATATCTAAAGTCTTATCCTCTAAATTATATTAATATGCATTTATATATATTTTAATATATATAAATCATATTATTATCTAACTTTACTTATTTCTTTTAATAACTTTAGTTGCTAGTTTGTTACAATATTTGAGGAACATTGGCCTCATACACTTGTTAGAGACAATACTACTTGCGTTTTTGACATTTATGTCGCAGTCTATTAAGTTTGAGACCTCGTATCTCTCAAGACCATACACTGGGCACTCAAAAAGAACATGCGGGACAGTTTCCTCCACGTCAGTTTCACAGATGCACGATGGGTTCTCCTTACACTTAAACTTAGTTAGGTATTCTGAGAACCCACCGTGCCCCGTGAATACCTGTGTAAGTACATTTGTGAGCTCGACTTTCCTAACTATTTTGTACGCCTCTATGGCGTCTGGAAAAAATATTTTGGTGACGGCTGCCTTATCCTCTGATTTGTATCTCCGGTTCCATACGTCAAGTGACTCCTTACGGATCTGTCGCTTAACGTATGACACCGGACACGCATCGTAATCAGGTTTTTTCTTCAGGTTTAGTGCAGCGTCCTTGGCCAACTCATCGGCTCTTTCGTTACCGTTCATCCCTGTGTGCGCTTTAATCCAAAATAGAGAAATATCTTTATTTTGGAGCCTGATGTTTTCTAAGTTTTCTCTGGTTTCTATCGCCAGGGGATGAACGGAGCCGCTGTTCGCTATTGTCTCCAGAGCCGCTCGTGAATCGCTGTAGATTCCATAGCTGACTTCGTGACGCTTCAGAATCTCTCGCGTGGCTCGACATATGGCGAAGAGTTCCGCCTGGTAGACCGTGCAGTGAGATGGCAGCTTCAGTTTGAGAGATTTGATCTCCGCTGCGCTGTTCCATAAGGACAACGCAGCGCCGACCCTCTCCCCAATCCTGCTGCCATCTGTAAAGATGCGGACTGCTTGTTGATTATATTGGTCAACATCATTTTGGTCTATCAGGTTTATGAACTCCCAGCTCAAATGTCTTGCCGGGTGCGGGTTTGAGCTAAAGGCCACTCTACGCTCTACGTCCCTGTCCCCCAAAAACGGCTGGGGAACTCCGCGCCTGGTTTCATACAGGGCTGCCGCCTCACGGATTCTAAGATCCAGCGGCAAAATCCCGGCCAGTATAAGAGCAGAATTTAGGGAGACAGTTCGGTAGGCTTTTGTCAACTTTTGGGCGAACACTCGTTGTACAGCGTTTAATTGTTTCCGCACATTTAATTTTTTCGCCGCACTTGCCCAGGCGCCAGCCGCGTACGTCATTACCGGTTCAACTGTGGTCGTATATATGATGCGGACCACTTCCGGGTGAAGACCCCAACTGACCCTGGCGGCTCTAGACAACCGCTTGTAAAAGTTAAGCGCTTTTCTACATGTTATTGCGGTGTGTTTATTAAACGTGAGTTTGTTGTCTATAGTGAGCCCCAGGATCTTGATGTCCTCTGACATACCAATGCCAACCCCTCCCATGCTCAACAGTGGTGTATCGTATTTAAGTTTGCGCGTGATGACCATCGCGCTGGTTTTGTGTGGTGCAAAATTAAGCTTATTATCGATACCCCACCGCAGAACATAGCTGAGGGCGTCATTGGCCCGTCTCTGCACCTCCAGTGCCGCATCGCCATCAAAAACTAGGACCACGTCGTCCGCGAACGCCTGAGCATAGTCACCCCGCTGCTTTAGTCCCGTCAGGAGGGGGTTTAGAAGGAGGTTCCAAAGTATAGGTCCCCCAATGGAACCTTGTACGCAGCCTTTACTTGTTCGTCTTGAGTGTTCGTGTCCTGCGTAACGGATTTTCACAGTTCTGCCGTCCAGGTAACTGTCAATAACCCTCCGAAGGTTCACGGGGCAGCCTTCCTCCGCAAGCCTCACCCTAATGGCCGGCCACCACGCGCTGTCGAAGGCTCCCTCTATGTCCAGTGATATCATAACTATAAGTTTTTTCTGTTCAAGTTTTTTGCGGATATGTTGCATCAGGTCATAGAGGGAGTCTTCGGTGCTCCTTTGGGGCATAAACCCATACTGCAGAGTACTTATTCTAGGGACCAGGTACCATTTAAGCCGCCCCACCAACATCTTCTCCATGATCTTTCCCAAGACCGGTAGCAGTCCTATGGGCCTGTACGACTTAGGATTGGAATAATCGTCTTTCCCTGGCTTCCTTAGGACTACCACCGTGGCCTCTTTCCACTTTTTTGGGAAATATCCGAGGAGAAGGCACCTATTGCATAGCGCGAGGAACGATTCTATGTCATGATGAATTGCTCTACTACATATGTCTGCAGTTAAACCATCAGCGCCGGGAGCCTTTTTTGGGTTGAAGCTTTTCACAGCGGACCTTAGCTCTTCGGTAGTAAACGGTGGGTCATGGTTCTCATCATGGACCCAGGCGTTTACTTGTTCAGCTACCTCTCTAGTTCGGCTGTGATTTGCTGTATCATTGTTCTTTAGATCTTCCGGGTAAAAGGTTTCTGCTATGTATTTTGCTGACTCCTGGCCGTCAAGAACTGTTCCCTCCTTCTTTAAAGGTAGATCTTCCTGTCGTTTTGTTGCCCTTCCTAAAACCCTATAAATGCCATCCCATACTCCTTCTCTGTCTTGTTTCCCACAGAACTCCTTCCAACTTTCTATTTGTGCCATCTTGGCTTTGTGTTCATACGCTTCTTTGGTTTCCAGGTACTCCTCAATCACCTTCTGCCTGCGGACCGGCGCTGCGCATCGGATTCGTCGCTTCATCGTGGTGACTTTTCTCTTCAGTATGGCGAGCTCTTCCGACCACCATGGTGGGGTGAGTGTGCTGCTTGGTTTCTTTTTTGGAATACTACTATTGCATGATTCTATTATTACCTGTGTGTAGAGTTCTATATTTGCTTCTAATCTATCTTTATCTATTATGTTTTCTGTGTTATCTACATTTATTTTATTTTTCTCGAGCAATTGGGCAAGTTTCTCATGAAACTTGTCCCAATCTGCTTTTTTACTATTGTATATTCTAGTGGTTCTACTTATATTTATTCCTTTTGCTTTCATTAATCTTATTTTAAAAGTCAGCACATTGTGATCGGAGCTCGTCAGACCTACTTGTACTCTCCAGTCTTCTATTAGATCCAGCAACTCCTTCGCGCATGCCGTTATGTCCACGAAGCTGGTGTACGGTTTGTTTCCCCTGATTGTATAGAAAGTTGGAATATCCCCCTCATTTAACACTTGCAAGTCCATTTCCTCGAGTGCTCCAGCCATATCTTCTCCCCTACCATCAATTTTAAGGCTTCCCCACCAGGAGTTTTTCGCGTTGGAGTCGCCTCCCATTAGAATGTTTGCTCCTCCTATTCGCGATTTTATCCTCTTTAGATGTTCGAGATACGGTTCAATTGGTTCCGGCGTTGGCTCGAAGTAAAACGAGACCACCACAATCTCCCAGACACTCGTTCGGAGTTTAACAGCGACGATGTTATCTGTTGTAAACTCCGGACAGAGAATGGCGTCAATGTCGGAGTCAAAGACGGCGATTGCCGCCTTAACTACGCCATTCCCTTGGTTCGTGTTCTGGAAGATTCTGGCGCTCCCGTAGTCCTTCATTCTGCCTATACCTCCAATGTATGGCTCCTGGAGGAGAGCAAACGCTATCTTTCTATTTGCTGCCTCGAACATTATTTCGTTGGTAGCTAGCGCCATGCGCTGTAGATTGGCCTGCGCAACGAGGTATGTCTTATCGCTGGTTTGGGGACCATTTGAGCCCAGGACAACTTTAGCAATACGCTATTGAGGCCCGGGCCAGGGCTTCCCACTTCCGACGGATGGGACATTCGCCGCTGAAGGCGTTATGGTCCGTCTTGTCTAACTTCGCGCGATTGCAGTTTGTGCATGATGGGGGTGCGTCTGCGAGCCATTCTGCGCACTCAGATTTCATGTGAGCCCCCCCACAGTGGCAGCACTTCTCCACTGTCTCCTTGCAGAACCGTCTTCCGTGTCCATACCCCAGGCAGAGGGAGCATTGCACGAGCGGCGACTGATCTGCCACCCTCACTCGCTGGAGGTCTATCTGTACAGATCCTGCATCGACCAAGCGCTGCCAAATTGCGGGGGAGACCCTCATTACTATATGGTGTGTATGAGGGTTTCGTGTCTGTTTCTTGAAGGCTATTTCCACCTTTTGGTTGGTAAGATCTCTAAGGACTCCTTTATTCTGGTTTTTTAGGGCGTCAAGGACCTCCACGTCGGTGTTGTATTTTAGGACATCTCTAAAGACCACCAGCGGGTCTTTATTTTTCATCTCCTGCACGTTGAGCTCCTTGGCACCCTTTAACCTTTCCTTCACTCTTTGTCTTTCTTCGTCAGTTTTACACCCAATTATTACCTTCTGATCTTTGGCTTTCCTTATTCTGTCTACCGCTATCCCACTTTCCTTGGCGTTTACTACCTTTCTTATTCTATTAAGGACTTCTTCTCCTGTTTCTTTTTCGTTTACAGCCGTGACCACGACGGAGTGTAGCGCGGTCCGTTCCGGTCTTCGAGGAAGCGCCGCTGCGACACTCGCGTACGACTGTCTTTGCTGTATCTCCTCTTGTCTCTCTAAACTTTCCTTAAGCCTTTCCATTCTTTGGGTATTTTCTTGGAGAAGTTTTGTGTGCTTTTCCAACTTTCTGAGGAGAAGCACGTTTTCTGGCTTGTCTTGTCCTGGTAGTTCTACCTTTTCTGTTTCTTTATGGTCGGTGATGGGTTTTTTCCCACTTGCCCCTTCCTTTACAAGTTGATACAGACGGTTCAGGGCATTAGCTACTCCATTTTTGATCTCTGTTTTAAGGTTTCTCGCGTTGTTCAGTTGTTCTGTGGCCGCGTTTAAGCAAGCCTTAGCCTCTGCCATCCGATCCGTGTACTTCTGACTTGTTTTGTCTAGTGCAAATGTTTTGTCTAGGTTTCCTGCCGCTTCCGTTGACGTTCTCAGGGTCACCGCTCTTGGCTCGGCCTGCGGGAACGTTGTCTTTAGTCTTGGCCTAGGGGGTTCCGCCACCGGTTTTGTTTTCTTTGGAGTAGTCAGGCTTTTTGGGAGTGTCTCCGATTTTCCTGTTTCCCACTCTCCAATGCTCCGTCTAACGCTTGTACTAGTGATCTTGCTTGAGTGGGCTACGGGGGTCGGGCTCCGCTTCGTCTTCCCCTGTGGGTCTATCGCGGCTTCTTCCACGGTTTTTGGCTTTACTGGTGTTCTGATACCAAGCATCTTAGGGCCGTGGGTTTTTCAAGATTTTCAGAAAGAGTGTTTCAAGTTGATGTTCGGTAAGTAGGCTACCGCAGTTAAAGTTTGTAAAAGTTATATAGACTGTCAATTTAAAATATTAATATAAATGTGTGCTGTAATATTTCCTTCTGTTTCTTGAGACAAATACAACAAAACGAAGGAAAAAATAACACAGTTAAAGTCAATAAACAAGTCAATAGATAAAATAAAATAAAATAAAATATTTGTCAAATTTACAATTTCTAGTTTTTGTGAAAAAACACCGTGCAGGCTAGTTCAATTTGTGGCGCAATAAAAAACGCAAAAATAAAACAAATCAAAACAAAGAACAAAGGCCGCGCTATTTCCAAAGCGCCGGTCGCAGAGATACGAGTCCTCAAGATAGGACAAAGTCCAAAATGTTCCAATAAAGTTACACTAACTAATTCTAAACACAATTTTTAATTTTTTTTTTTTTTTTTTTGGATATAATATACTAACTTATTGTATAAAAGTCTTAAAACTATAAATATAAATCTAAAGACGTGATCCGAAATTTTTTCTAGCAATTAACACAGTCTTAGTTCGTTTTGTTGACCTAGTTTTGTCTACTACCCCCCCTCTTATTTTTAAAATACAAAAAAGACCCTGATTTTTTGGAAAATGCAAATTAAAAATCTGAGAGTCCAATTTTCAAAAATCCAAAACAGCACAAAGTCTTAAAATTAGAATATCCTTACTTTCCAATACTTAAAATTTTGCTAACACTATTATATCAGGCACCTCGTGCTAACCTCAAACTTTTAAAATATCATTACTCGAAAACCAGCTGATCAATCTATTGCGAATTTTTTACTGGTGGTAGAAGACCACCAGACCTACTGAATTTTGATTTTTAATTTATAGGTAAAAGATTTAAGTAAAAAGTTATGGGTGTTTAAAAATCCAAAAATATTAAAATAATAATATCTAAGTCAAAACTTAACTAATTTTTATTTCTTAAAGTGCCTCCCTGGTTCCTCCTACAGCGCCCAGCTGCTCCAGGTGTCTGTTTGTTTCCAGGTGGTCGGGATCGATGACCTCGTGGCCACGTGGTACTTGTTTTTTTGTCTTTTTCTCAGCGCTCCTGCGCGAGAAAAATCAGACGATGGCATAAAACAAAAGGTCTCCAGAAGGCCTTCCAGAAGGCACAAAAATATATGTAGGTTGTCACTGTAGAATTCGAGATATTCGAGTTTAAAGTTTAAAATAACTTTAAAAAACCACTTTTCTCACAATAACTTCGCGAGTTTTCCACTTCTTACTACGCGGTTTTTGGTATCGTGTGCACGGTTACTAGACGCTTATTTTGATGTATAGCACTGGTATATTTCGTCACTTTTTCTATTTTTCCCGATTTTTTAACACGGAGCTTCCTCAAAAAGCAGCTCGCTCGACGGCGGGCGGCAGCAGACGGTTAGGTTAGGTTAGGTTAGGTTAGGTTAGGTTAGGTTAGGTTAGGTTAGGTTAGGTTAGGTTAGGTTAGGTTAGGTTAGGTTAGGTTAGGTTAGGTTAGGTTAGGTTAGGTTAGGTTAGGTTAGGTTAGGTTAGGTTAGGTTAGGTTAGGTTAGGTTAGGTTAGGTTAGGTTAGGTTAGGTTAGGTTAGGTTAGGTTAGGTTAGGTTAGGTTAGGTTAGGTTAGGTTAGGTTAGGTTAGGTTAGGTTAGGTTAGGTTAGGTTAGGTTAGGTTAGGTTAGGTTAGGTTAGGTTAGGTTAGGTTAGGTTAGGTTAGGTTAGGTTAGGTTAGGTTAGGTTAGGTTAGGTTAGGTTAGGTTAGGTTAGGTTAGGTTAGGTTAGGTTAGGTTAGGTTAGGTTAGGTTAGGTTAGGTTAGGTTAGGTTAGGTTAGGTTAGGTTAGGTTAGGTTAGGTTAGGTTAGGTTAGGTTAGGTTAGGTTAGGTTAGGTTAGGTTAGGTTAGGTTAGGTTAGGTTAGGTTAGGTTAGGTTAGGTTAGGTTAGGTTAGGTTAGGTTAGGTTAGGTTAGGTTAGGTTAGGTTAGGTTAGGTTAGGTTAGGTTAGGTTAGGTTAGGTTAGGTTAGGTTAGGTTAGGTTAGGTTAGGTTAGGTTAGGTTAGGTTAGGTTAGGTTAGGTTAGGTTAGGTTAGGTTAGGTTAGGTTGACGAGTTTTGGAGGTCTGACCCGGTGTATTAACTGCCTTAGCGATCAGCCTATGAGAGCTACAGCGAAGTTCAATACATCGTAAGTTGCGGATTCACGAGGCGCACACATCTGTGAAAACGGTGTGTCGCTGAGTGTTTTGCGGACCAAGATATTGCAAAAAGAAGCGGAAAGTTACAAGTCGGGATTTTTTGATTGAAAAACGGTTTGTTTACCTTTTTCAATCGAAAAAAAGTCGGCTTTGCGGCTATTGTTCTACGCATTTTTTTGGGTTAGGACATAGCGGCAATAATCAATTTTCGTGTAGGCTAGGTCCGGTTGCTTTTTCTCTCAGGGTTTGGAAGTAATCGGATTTTTAGTAATTTTATGTAAAATTAGGGAAAAAATTTTGCACAAAAAAGTCGGCAAAGTTTGGGTCTGAATATCTAGGTTGTGGTTTACCCCTACGGTCTCAGTAGGGGTACCAGGGGATAGGGGATTTCAGCCCCTATTAGTTGTTATTTTTGGCACCCAGCTACGTTGACGGGAAGTCAGCCAAAAAAATTTATCAAAAAGTGTCCTAAGGGACCGGATTGCTATTCGGTTTTTTAGGCGCTTTTTGAAATTTGTATAGGATTTCTCCAAGCCGACTCCCCCTTGACCGTTTTTTAACCAAACTCTGTTTGGGGTGATAACTTCGGCTGGGGTGGTCGGATTTGGTCCAAATTTGGCAGAGACGTTGGCGGGGCCACAATGGCCACGTCTGAAGAGGGGGGGGGTTCCCTTCGCAAGTGGAACGAAAGGTTTTTCGATTCTTCCTCTGAATCCGAGGAAGAAGGCCTCACAGAGGCCATTGAGATGGCTTCTCAGCCCCAGAAAAGGGGGCATGTCGACCAGGTGGATGACCCAAGGCCCGATAATGGGCCTAAGGTTGGAACAGCCCGGAGGGGCAAGCCCAAGGGGGCCTACGCGGGGATAGCGTTGGCTAGAGCTAAGCTCCGAGGTTCGGAGACTTACCTCAGCTCCGACACAGACGTCGCCGCCGGCCCCTCCTCGTATAGGAAGGACTTCCCGGAGCTCCGCCCCAAGGGGGCAATGAGGAATGGGGGAACATCCTCCCCCCCAAGAATGATTTCGCCGTCTGAGGCTTTCCTCCCGTTTGACCCGGTGGAGGCCACCAAACAGGCGGCTTTAGAAATTATGGAGGGGGCCCGCAAGTCGGGCAATTTGAAGGGTGAGGTGTGGGGCACCATGAACCGGGCCTGCCGCACCATACTAAGGGCTATGGAGGAAATGAACGCCTCCAGGTCAGAGAGCGAGGAGATCCGCATCCTGAAGGCGGACAACAAGAGAATGCGGAAACAACTCGCTCTCTGCACAGCGGAACTCAAGGCCCTGAAAGTTGCATTCTCAGAGCGCCAGGCCCCGGCCCCGCAGCCGGCGCGTGAGACCCCGGCCCCTAGGGCCCCCCCGCCGACACAATCCGCCGCTGCGGAGTTGGCGGAACTGCTGGACAGCATGAAGCGCGACTTGACGGTCTCCCTCGGTAACATGCTGAATGCAAGGATCGAGGAGATTGCCAGTCGCCTTCCACCCGCACCAATAATCCGCCCCCCGCTAGCGGCGGATAAAAAGAAGAAGGCCCCACCGGCCTCAACGAGAGAAGTTGCCTCCGAGCCCGAGAGCAGGGCCAGGCTCGGGGATGGCAGGCCGAAAAGAGCCGCGAAAAAAGCGGCCCTGGCGGCCCAGGAAACCACCGCCCCGGCAGCCAAGACTGCCCCGGCAGCCAAGCCTGCCCCAGCAGCCAGGCCTGCCCCGGCAAGCAAGCCTGTCCCAGCAGTGGAGACTGCACCTGTGCCCCCGGGCGAGACATGGGCACAGGTAGCAAGCAAAAAGAAGAGGAAGGGAAAGGGAAAGGCTACGGCCACTCCGCCACCTCCCCCGCCGCCCAAGAAGAAAGCGGCACCAAAGGCGAAGGCATTAGAAGTCCCCAAGACGGCAGCGGTGGTAATCACCATGCGGAAGGGCGTTACCACCGACACCACGCTGCAGGCTGTCATGGCCAAGGCCATTAATGGCATAAGCTTGGAGGAGATAGGCCTGCAGCATGTCAGGGTCAGGAACTCGGTGACGGGGGGCCGAGTCATTGAGGTCCCTGGAGCAGATAGCGGAAGGGCGGCGGACAGCCTCGCAGCAAAGCTGCAGGTCCTCGTGGGCGACGTTGCCCATATAAGCCGCCCTGAAAAGATGGCCGCTATCGAGGTCGCCGGCCTAGACGAGTCGGCGACAAGGGAGACCCTGGCGGCTGCCGTCGCCAAGGCAGGGGGATGCGCCGTGGCGCTCATAAAGGTGGGGGGCATCCGCCCTACATACTATGATGGCAGTGGGGTGGCCCTCGTGCAATGCCCGGTGGGGACTGCAAAAGCCCTCCTCAAGTGTGGTCAGATCCTGGTAGGCTGGTCGTCTGCCAGGGTCAACTCCGTCGGACCAGCACCCATGCGGTGCTACAAATGTATGGGTGTCGGCCACGCGCGTGAGCTGTGCCCCTCAAAGGTGGACCGGGGCCAGATGTGTTACCGGTGCGGCGCAGAGGGGCACAAAGCAGCCGAATGCTGGGAGGAGAAGGTATGGTGCGCAGTATGCCACCATGCAGGCCTCCCAGCCGACCACGTTATGAGGGGACCAAAATGCTCCCCACCGGAGACAAAGGGAAGAGAGGCGAGGCCGAGACCCTCCCGCCCCACCCGACCCCCCCCAGCCGAAACAGCCGCCAGCCGGCACCAAGAGGACAACCGTATGGACATTTAAATGCCAGCACACCAGCATCTAGATGTCCTGCAGGTAAACGCCAACCACTCCGCCAGAGCTCAGGATCTGCTCATGCAGGCCATGGCGGAGTGGGCAATTGGCGTTACGGTTGTAGCGGAGCCATACTTCGTCCCCCCACAATCTAATTGGGTAGGGGATACCGACGGAGTAGTGGCGATCGTAGTGCCGGCGATGGGGGACCTCCCCCCCTTATCAAGGATCGAGGGTGGCCCGGGATTCGTGGCGGCCAGATGGGGAAACGACACGGTGCTGGTAGCCGTGTACTTCTCCCCCAATAGGCCGCTGCGGGAGTTTGACACGTTCCTGGGGATCCTAGGGGGGGTGGTCCGGAGGGCTGCCCCGAGGCAGGTTATGGTCCTGGGGGACCTCAACGCCAAAAGTTCGGCATGGGGTTCCCCCATTACGGACCATAGGGGTATGGCTCTTGGGGATTGGGTGACGGCAACGGGACTCGTGGTCCTAAACCGGGGCACCGCGAATACCTGCGTGCGGCGGCAAGGGGACGTCACGTTCGCGACCCCTGCCATAGCTGCACGCGTCACGGATTGGCGCGTCCTGGAGGATGTGGAGACCCTCTCAGATCACCTGTACATCAGGATGAGGGTCTTCACAGCGGGGGTTCCACCGTCGCCCATCACGGGCAGAGCCAGGAGGGGGCGAAAGTTCCCAAAGTGGTCCCTGGTCCATTTGGACAGGGACAAGGCGAACGAGGCGGCCATGGTGGAGGCGTGGTGTGCTGCCCCACCCGTCACCCTCGGAGCTGAGGAAAGGGCGGCACAGTTCCGAGTCGCACTACAGACGGTGTGCGACGCGGCTATGCCTCGGGTCGGTCGCCTGTTCGCCCGCAAGAGAGTATACTGGTGGTCCGCTGAAATTGCGGCCCTGCGGTCCACCAGTAACAGTGCCCGCCGCGCCTACCAACACTGTAGGCGCAGGCGGCACAGTGCGGAAGAGGAGGAAGGGCTCCACAGGGCCCTCAAAGAGGCTAAGGGTGCCCTCCAGGTTGCGATCGCCAAAGCCAAGGACGAAGCTCGCGAGTCGTTCTTGGCTACCCTGGACAGGGACCCATGGGGGCGGCCGTACAAGGTGGTGCGCAACAAAATGCGCAGCGCTCCCCCCATGGACTCCCTGGAGCCCGAACTCCTCCAGAGGGTAGTCGAGGGGCTGTTCCCGCCACCTCCCTCGATCTCTCCCCCGTCGATGGTCGACCCCAGAACGGAGTCGGAGGCCGAGCTCGTCGTTGCACCCATAAGTGACGACGAGTTCGAGCGTGTGACAGACCGACTCCGGGGCTGCAAAAAAGCCCCGGGCCCGGACGGCGTTCCCGGTCGCGTCCTCGCAGTCGCCCTGGAACACCTTGGGGACCGACTCAGGCACGTCATGGATGACTGCCTGAGAGAGGGAAGGTTCCCGAGGGTGTGGAAGGAGGGGCGACTATGCCTCCTCCGTAAAGAGGGTCGGCCACAGGATTGCCCGTCCGCCTATCGCCCCATAGTGCTGCTGGATGAGGCCGGAAAAGCGTTTGAACGCATCCTGGCCTCCCGGATCCTGCAGCACCTGGAGACCGCCGGCCCGAACGTCTCTGATAGACAATTCGGGTTCCGGGAAGGGCGGTCCACGCTCGACGCGCTGAAGTCACTGAAGGACTTTTGTGACTACGCGTCGAGCCCTGCTCGACGCGGAGGGTGTCATCGCGGTGTCACTAGACATCGCAAACGCATTTGGCACCCTCCCCTATGGGGTGATCAGTGAGGCACTTCGATACCATGAGGTGCCTCACTACCTAAGGCGAATTGTTGAGCACTACCTAACCGAGAGGGTAGTGCTCTGGGAAAACAAGGACGGGCAACAGGGGGAGAGACAGATGGCTTGCGGCGTGCCCCAGGGTTCCGTGCTCGGTCCACTTTTATGGAACCTGGGGTACGACTGGGCAATCCGGGGGGAGCTGCTTCCGCGCACACTCGTCGTCTGCTACGCGGACGACACAATGGTGGCTGTGCGCGGGAGCGACAAGCGGGAAACCTCCCGGAGGGCGGAAGTGGCGGCCGAGCTGGCGATTGAACGGATCACCAGGCTCGGCCTAAAGGTGAGCCTCCCGAAGACTGAGGCTATAGTCTTCGGGGGGCGCGGGTGGAATCTGCCCGCGAATGCGGCGCTCACCCTGGAGGGTGGAGCGGTCCAAATAAAGCCCCACATTAAATATCTGGGGCTCATATTGGACCGCAAGTGGGATTTCGGGGAGCATTTCTCGAGGTTAGCTCCCCGAATCGTGGGCGCCGCATCGGCGCTGGGCAGCCTTCTGCCCAATATAGGAGGGCCGGGCTCCTTGTGCCGCCGGCTATATGCCGGCGTGACAAGGAGCATGGCCCTCTATGGGGCCCCAATATGGGCGGACAAGCTCTCCGCCCGAAATAGGGCCCTGCTGCGGAGGCCACAACGGGTCGTGGCCCTCAGGATGGTGAGGGCCTATATGACGGTGGCCCATGCAGCGGCCTGCCTCCTCGCGTGCACCCCCCCTTGGGAGCTAGACGCAGAGGTGCACGCAGAGACCTACCAACGTAGGTCCAGGGTCCGGACAACAGGTGAACGCCCGGACCCCGAGGAGGTGGCAGCCTCCCGTCGCGCGACGGAGCGCCGACTGCGGGACCGATGGAAGGCCCAACTCGAGGTCGCCCCATATGGTCTCCGTACCATAGAGGCGATCCTCCCAACGGCCGACCTTTGGCTGAAGAGGGCAGTCGGCGCGACGTCGTACCGGCTCGTGCAGGTACTGACCGGGCATGGGTGCTTCGGTCACTACCTGCACAGAATCGGAAGAGAGCCGGCCCCGCTGTGCCATGAGTGCGGAAGTCCCGACGACACCGCGCAGCACACCCTTGAGGTGTGCAGTCGTTGGGACGCGGAGCGTGGCCTCATGGCACGCACCATTCAGCGGGTGGACCTCTCGCTCCAAAGCATTGTTGAAGCAATGCTGAGCAACGAGAGGTCCTGGGAGGCGGTGGTCTCCTTCTGCGAAACAGTCATTTCGCAAAAGGAGACCGCGGAGCGGGAGCGCGAGGAAGATCCTCTCGCGCACCCCCTCCGGCGCAGACGGCTTGGGTTGAGAAGGCGGCGTTTCGCCGCCAGACTCAACCCATAGTGGCTGCAGGTGGAGGATGGGAGTCCTCTGCCCGCAGTGATCAGCCACTGAGCGGTCTGGGAGAGGGCCAAGCGTGCTCGCCCTTCTCCCCTTCGGCGCGGGAAGCCCCGGCAACGGCTGGGGTGCCACCGGTGGACATCGTGGACTATGCCTTCGCGGGTTCCACGGTGTCCAACAAAACCGGCGAGAGGGCACGTCCGGGTGGTTTTTAGTGGGTAGCACTCCCTACCTCTCCTCACTCTGAGGAGGGAGAGGCGATGTGTAGTCCCACATAACCCTCCGACACTCCCATGTTCGGAGGGTATGCGTAACGCATTTTCCACCTGGTCAACAAAAAAAAAAAAAAAAAAAAAAAAAAGGTTAGGTTAGGTTAGGTTAGGTTAGGTTAGGTTAGGTTAGGTTAGGTTAGGTTAGGTTAGGTTAGGTTAGGTTAGGTTAGGTTAGGTTAGGTTAGGTTAGGTTAGGTTAGGTTAGGTTAGGTTAGGTTAGGTTAGGTTAGGTTAGGTTAGGTTAGGTTAGGTTAGGTTAGGTTAGGTTAGGTTAGGTTAGGTTAGGTTAGGTTAGGTTAGGTTAGGTTAGGTTAGGTTAGGTTAGGTTAGGTTAGGTTAGGTTAGGTTAGGTTAGGTTAGGTTAGGTTAGGTTAGGTTAGGTTAGGTTCGGTTAGGTTAGGTTAGGTTAGGTTAGGTTAGGTTAGGTTAGGTTAGGTTAGGTTAGGTTAGGTTAGGTTAGGTTAGGTTAGGTTAGGTTAGGTTAGGTTAGGTTAGGTTAGGTTAGGTTAGGTTAGGTTAGGTTAGGTTAGGTTAGGTTAGGTTAGGTTAGGTTAGGTTAGGTTAGGTTAGGTTAGGTTAGGTTAGGTTAGGTTAGGTTAGGTTAGGTTAGGTTAGGTTAGGTTAGGTTAGGTTAGGTTAGGTTAGGTTAGGTTAGGTTAGGTTAGGTTAGGTTAGGTTAGGTTAGGTTAGGTTAGGTTAGGTTAGGTTAGGTTAGGTTAGGTTAGGTTAGGTTAGGTTAGGTTAGGTTAGGTTAGGTTAGGTTAGGTTAGGTTAGGTTGACGAGTTTTGGAGGTCTGACCCGGTGTATTAACTGCCTTAGCGATCAGCCTATGAGAGCTACAGCGCAGTTCAATACATCGTAAGTTGCGGATTCACGAGGCGCACACATCTGTGAAAACGGTGTGTCGCTGAGTGTTTTGCGGACCAAGATATTGCAAAAAGAAGCGGAAAGTTACAAGTCGGGATTTTTTGATTGAAAAACGGTTTGTTTACCTTTTTCAATCGAAAAAAAGTCGGCTTTGCGGCTATTGTTCTACGCATTTTTTTGGGTTAGGACATAGCGGCAATAGTTAATTTTCGCGTAGGCTAGGTCCGGTTGCTTTCTCTCTTAGGGTTTGGAAGTAATCGGATTTTTAGTAATTTTATGTAAAATTAGGGAAAAAATTTTGCACAAAAAAGTCGGCAAAGTTTGGGTCTGAATATCTAGGTTGTGGTTTACCCCTACGGTCTCAGTAGGGGTGCCAGGGGATAGGGGATTTCAGCCCCTATTAGTTGTTATTTTTGGCACCCGGCTACGTTGACGGGACGTCAGCCAAACAAATTTTTCAAAAAGTGTCCTAAGGGACCGGATTGCTATTCGGTTTTTTAGGCGCTTTTTGAAAATTGTATGGGATTTCTCCAAGCCGACTCCCCCTTGACCGTTTTTTAACCAAACTCTGTTTGGGGTGATAACTTCGGCTGGGGTTGTCGGACTTGATCCAAATTTGGCAGAGACGTTGGCGGGGCCATAATGACCACGTCTGAAGAGGGGGGGGGTTCCCACCGCAAGTGGGACGAAAGATTTTTGGATTCTTCCTCTGAATCCGAGGAAGAACTCACAGAGGCCATTGAGATGGCTTCTCAGCCCCAGAAGAGGGGGCATGTTGACCAGGCGGATGACGCAAGGCCCGATAATGGGCCTAAGGTTGGAACAGCCCGGAGGGGCAAGCCCAAGGGGGCCTACGCGGGGATGGCGTCGGCAAGAGGTAAGCTCCGAGGTTCGGAGAATTACCTCAGCTCCGACACAGATGTCGCCGCCGGCCCCTCCTCGTATAGGAAGGACTTCCCGGAGCTCCGCTCCAAGGGAACAATGGGGAGAGGGAGTGGGGGAACTACCTCCCCACCACGAAAGATGTTGACGCCCCCGTCGGAGGTTCTCCTCTCTGACCCGGTGGAGGCTGCCAAACAAGCGGCAGTGGAAATAATGGAGGGGGCCCGCAAGTCGGGCAACTTGAAGGGTGAGGTGTGGGGCACCATGAACCGGGCCTGCCGCACCATACTAAGCGCCATGGAGGAACTTGACGCCTCCAGGTCAGAGAGCGAGGAGATCCGCATCCTGAAGGCGGACAACAAGAGAATGCGGGAACAACTCGCTCTCTGCACAGCGGAGCTTAAGGCCCTGAGAATTGCCTTCTCGGAGCGCCAGGCCCCGGTCCCGCAGCCGGTGCAAGAGACCCCGGCCCCTAGGGCCCCCCCGCCGACACAATCCGCTGCTGCGGAGTTGGCGGAGATGCTGGACACCATGAAGCGCGACTTGATGGTCTCCCTCGGTGACATGATTAATGCCAGAATCGAGGGGATCGCCAGTCGCCTTCCTCCCGCACCAATAATCCGCCCCCCGCTAGCGGCGGATAAAAAGAAGAAGGCCCCACCGGCCTCAACGAGAGAAGTTGCCTCCGAGCCCGAGAGCAGGGCCAGGCTCGGGGATGGCAGGCCGAAAAGGGCCGCAAAAAAAGCGGCCCCGGCGGCCCAGGAAACCACCGCCCCGGCAGCCAAGACTGTCCCGGCAGCCAAGCCTGCCCCAGCAGCCAAGCCTGCCCCGGCAAGCAAGCCTGCCCCAGCAGTGGAGACTGCACCTGTGCCCCCGGGCGAGACATGGGCCCAGGTAGCAGGAAAAAAGAAGAGGAAGGGAAAGGGAAAGGCTACGGCCACTCCCTCACCCCCCCCGCCGCCCAAGAAGAAAGCGGCACCAAAGCAGAAGGGTCTGGTAGTCCCCAAGACGGCAGCGGTGGTAATCACTATGAGGAAGGACATTGCCACCGACACCACGCTGCAGGCTGTCATGTCCAAGGCCATTAACGGCATAAGGTTGGAGGAGATAGGCCTGCAGCATGTCAGGGTCAGGAACTCGGTGACGGGGGGCCGAGTCATCGAGGTCCCTGGAGCAGATAGCGGAAGGGCGGCGGACAGCCTCGCAGCAAAGCTGCAGGTCCTCGTGGGCGACGTTGCCCATGTAAGCCGCCCTGAAAAGATGGCCGCTATCGAGGTCGCCGGCCTAGACGAGTCGGCGACAAGGGAGACCCTGGCGGCTGCCGTCGCCAAGGCGGGGGGATGCGCCGAGGCGCACATTAAGGTGGGGGGCATTCGCCCTACATACTTTAATGGTAGTGGGGTGGCTCTCGTGCAATGCCCGGTGGGGACTGCAAAAGCCCTCCTCAAGTGTGGTCATATCCTGGTAGGCTGGTCGTCTGCCAGGGTCAACTCCGTCGGACCAGCACCCATGCGGTGCTACAAATGTATGGGTGTCGGCCACGCGCGTGAGCTGTGCCCCTCAAAGGTGGACCGGGGCCAGATGTGTTACCGGTGCGGCGCAGAGGGGCACAAAGCAGCCGAATGCTGGGAGGAGAAGGTATGGTGCGCAGTATGCCACCATGCAGGCCTCCCAGCCGACCACGTTATGAGTGGACCAAAATGCTCCCCACCGGAGACAAAGGGAAGAGAGGCGAGGCCGAGACCCTCCCGCCCCACCCGACCCCCTCCAGCCGAAACAGCCGCCAGCCGGCACCAAGAGGACAACCGTATGGACGTCTAAATGCCAGCACACCAGCATCTAGACGTCCTGCAGATAAACGCCAACCACTCCGCCAGAGCTCAGGATCTGCTCATGCAGGCCATGGCGGAGTGGGCAATTGGCGTTACGGTTGTAGCGGAGCCATACTTCGTCCCCCCACAATCTAATTGGGTAGGGGATACCGACGGAGTAGTGGCGATCGTGGTGCCGGCGATGGGGGACCTTCCCCCCTTATCAAGGATCGAGGGTGGCCCGGGATTCGTGGCGGCCAGATGGGGGAACGACACGGTGCTGGTGGCCGTGTACTTCTCCCCCAATAGGCCGCTGCGGGAGTTTGACACGTTCCTGGGGATCCTAGGGGGGGTGGTCCGGAGGGCTGCCCCGAGGCAGGTTATGGTCCTGGGGGACCTCAACGCCAAAAGTTCGGCATGGGGTTCCCCCATTACGGACCATAGGGGTATGGCTCTTGGGGATTGGGTGACGGCAACGGGACTCGTGGTCCTAAACCGGGGCACCGCGAATACCTGCGTGCGGCGGCAAGGGGGGTCAATCGTGGACGTCACGTTCGCGACCCCTGCCATAGCTGCACGCTTCACGGATTGGCGCGTCCTGGAGGATGTGGAGACCCTCTCAGATCACCTGTACATCAGGATGAGGGTCTTCACAGCGGGGGTTCCACCGTCGCCCATCACGGGCAGAGCCAGGAGGGGGCGAAAGTTCCCAAAGTGGTCCCTGGTCCATTTGGACAGGGACAAGGCGAACGAGGCGGCCATGGTGGAGGCGTGGTGTGCTGCCCCACCCGTCACCCTCGGAGCTGAGGAAAGGGCGGCACAGTTCCGAGTCGCATTACAGACGGTGTGCGACGCGGCCATGCCTCGGGTCGGTCGCCTGTTCAACCGCAAGAGAGTATACTGGTGGTCCGCTGAAATTGCGGCCCTGCGGTCCACCAGTAACAGTGCCCGCCGCGCCTACCAACACTGTAGGCGCAGGCGGCACAGTGCGGAAGAGGAGGAAGGGCTCCACAGGGCCCTCAAAGAGGCTAAGAGGGCCCTCCAGGTTGCGATCGCCAAGGCCAAGGACGAAGCTCACGAGTCGTTCTTGGCTACCCTGGACAGGGACCCATGGGGGCGGCCGTACAAGGTGGTGCGCAACAAAATGCGCAGCGCTCCCCCCATGGACTCCCTGGAGCCCGAACTCCTCCAGAGGGTAGTCGAGGGGCTGTTCCCGCCACCTCCCTCGATCTCTCCCCCGTCGATGGTCGACCCCAGAACGGAGTCGGAGGCCGAGCTCGTCGTTGCACCAATAAGTGACGACGAGTTCGAGCGTGTGACAGACCGACTCCGGGGCTGCAAAAAAGCCCCCGGCCCGGACGGCGTTCCCGGTCGCGTCCTCGCAGTCGCCCTGGAACACCTTGGGGACCGACTCAGGCACGTCATGGATGACTGCCTGAGAGAGGGAAGGTTCCCGAGGGTGTGGAAGGAGGGGCGACTATGCCTCCTCCGTAAAGAGGGTCGGCCACAGGATTGCCCGTCTGCCTATCGCCCCATAGTGCTGCTGGATGAGGCCGGAAAAGCGTTTGAACGCATCCTGGCCTCCCGGATCCTGCAGCACCTGGAGACCGCCGGCCCGAACGTCTCTGATAGACAATTCGGGTTCCGGGAAGGGCGGTCCACGCTCGACGCGCTGAAGTCACTGAAGGACTTTTGTGACTACGCGTCGAGCAGGGGGGAGGGTGTCATCGCGGTGTCACTAGACATCGCAAACGCATTCGGCACCCTCCCCTATGGGGTGATCAGTGAGGCACTTCGATACCATGAAGTGCCTCACTACCTGAGGCGGATTGTTGAGCACTACCTAACCGAGAGGGTAGTGCTCTGGGAAAAGAAGGACGGGCAACGGGGGGAGAGAGAGATGGCCTGCGGCGTGCCCCAGGGTTCCGTGCTCGGTCCACTTCTATGGAACCTGGGGTACGACTGGGCAATCCGGGGGGAGCTGCTTCCGCGCACACTCGTCGTCTGCTACGCGGACGACACAATGGTGGCTGTGCGCGGGAGCGACAAGCGCGAGACCTCCCGGAGGGCGGAAGTGGCGGCCGAGCTGGCGATTGAACGGATCGCCAGGCTCGGCCTAAAGGTGAGCCTCCCGAAGACTGAGGCTATAGTTTTCGGGGGGCGCGGGTGGAATCTGCCCGCGAGTGCGGCGCTCACCCTGGAGGGTGGAGCGGTCCAAATAAAGCCCCACATTAAATATCTGGGGCTAATATTGGACCGCAAGTGGGATTTCGGGGAGCATTTCTCAAGACTAGCTCCCCGAATCGTGGGCGCCGCATCGGCGCTGGGCAGACTTCTGCCCAATGTAGGAGGGCCGGGTTCCTTGTGCCGGCGGCTATATGCCGGCGTGGCAAGGAGCATGGCCCTCTATGGGGCCCCAATATGGGCGGACAAGCTGTCCGCCCGAAATAGGGCCCTGCTGCGGAGGCCACAACGGGTCGTGGCCCTCAGGATGGTGAGGGCCTATATGACGGTGGCCCATGCAGCGGCCTGCCTCCTCGCGTGCACCCCCCCGTGGGAGCTAGACGCAGAGGTGCACGCAGAGACCTACCAACGTAGGTCCAGGGTCCGGACAACAGGTGAACGCCCGGACCCCGAGGAGGTGGCAGCCTCCCGTCGCGCGACGGAGCGCCGACTGCGGGACCGGTGGAAGGCCCAACTGGAGGTCGCCCCTTATGGTCTCCGTACCATAGAGGCGATCCTCCCAACGGCCGACCTTTGGCTGAAGAGGGCAGTCGGCGCGACGTCGTACCGGCTCGTGCAGGTACTGACCGGGCATGGGTGCTTCGGTCACTACCTGCACAAAATAGGAAGAGAGCCGGCCCCGCTGTGCCATGAGTGCGGAAGTCCCGACGACACCGCTCAGCACACCCTTGAGGTGTGCAGTCGTTGGGACGCGGAGCGTGGCCTCATGGCACGCACCATTCAGCGGGTGGACCTCTCGCTCCAAAGCATTGTTGAGGCAATGCTGAGCAACGAGAGGTCCTGGGAGGCGGTGGTCTCCTTCTGCGAAACAGTCATTTCGCAAAAGGAGACCGCGGAGCGGGAGCGCGAGGAAGATCCTCTCGCGCATCCTCTCCGGCGCAGACGGCTTGGGTTGAGAAGGCGGCGTTTTGCTGCCAGACTCAACCCATAGTGGCTGCAGGTGGAGGATGGGAGTCCTCTGCCTGCGGTGATTAGCCACTGAGCGGTCTGGGAGAGGGCCAAGCGTGCTCGCCCTTCTCCCCTTCGGCGCGGGTAGCCCCGGCAACGGCTGGGGTGCCACCGGTGGACATCGTGGACTATGCCTTCGCGGGTTCCACGGTGTCCAACAAAACCGGCGAGAGGGCACGTCCGGGTGGTTTTTAGTGGGTAGCACTCCCTACCCCTCCTCACTCTGAGGAGGGAGAGGTGATGTGTAGTCCCACATAACCCTCCGACACTCCCATGTTCGGAGGGTATGCGTAACGCATTTTCCACCTGGTCAACAAAAAAAAAAAAAAAAAAAAAAAAAAAAAAGGTTAGGTTAGGTTAGGTTAGGTTAGGTTAGGTTAGGTTAGGTTAGGTTAGGTTAGGTTAGGTTAGGTTAGGTTAGGTTAGGTTAGGTTAGGTTAGGTTAGGTTAGGTTAGGTTAGGTTAGGTTAGGTTAGGTTAGGTTAGGTTAGGTTAGGTTAGGTTAGGTTAGGTTAGGTTAGGTTAGGTTAGGTTAGGTTAGGTTAGGTTAGGTTAGGTTAGGTTAGGTTAGGTTAGGTTAGGTTAGGTTAGGTTAGGTTAGGTTAGGTTAGGTTAGGTTAGGTTAGGTTAGGTTAGGTTAGGTTAGGTTAGGTTAGGTTAGGTTAGGTTAGGTTAGGTTAGGTTAGGTTAGGTTAGGTTAGGTTAGGTTAGGTTAGGTTAGGTTAGGTTAGGTTAGGTTAGGTTAGGTTAGGTTAGGTTAGGTTAGGTTAGGTTAGGTTAGGTTAGGTTAGGTTAGGTTAGGTTAGGTTAGGTTAGGTTAGGTTAGGTTAGGTTAGGTTAGGTTAGGTTAGGTTAGGTTAGGTTAGGTTAGGTTAGGTTAGGTTAGGTTAGGTTAGGTTAGGTTAGGTTAGGTTAGGTTAGGTTAGGTTAGGTTAGGTTAGGTTAGGTTAGGTTAGGTTAGGTTAGGTTAGGTTAGGTTAGGTTAGGTTAGGTTAGGTTAGGTTAGGTTAGGTTAGGTTAGGTTAGGTTAGGTTAGGTTAGGTTAGGTTAGGTTAGGTTAGGTTAGGTTAGGTTAGGTTAGGTTAGGTTAGGTTAGGTTAGGTTAGGTTAGGTTAGGTTAGGTTAGGTTAGGTTAGGTTAGGTTAGGTTAGGTTAGGTTAGGCTAGGTTAGGTTAGGTTAGGTTAGGTTAGGTTAGGTTAGGTTAGGTTAGGTTAGGTTAGGTTAGGTTAGGTTAGGTTAGGTTAGGTTAGGTTAGGTTAGGTTAGGTTAGGTTAGGTTAGGTTAGGTTAGGTTAGGTTAGGTTAGGTTAGGTTAGGTTAGGTTAGGTTAGGTTAGGTTAGGTTAGGTTAGGTTAGGTTAGGTTAGGTTAGGTTAGGTTAGGTTAGGTTAGGTTAGGTTAGGTTAGGTTAGGTTAGGTTAGGTTAGGTTAGGTTAGGTTAGGTTAGGTTAGGTTAGGTTAGGTTAGGTTAGGTTAGGTTAGGTTAGGTTAGGTTAGGTTAGGTTAGGTTAGGTTAGGTTAGGTTAGGTTAGGTTAGGTTAGGTTAGGTTAGGTTAGGTTAGGTTAGGTTAGGTTAGGTTAGGTTAGGTTAGGTTAGGTTAGGTTAGGTTAGGTTAGGTTAGGTTAGGTTAGGTTAGGTTAGGTTAGGTTAGGTTAGGTTAGGTTAGGTTAGGTTAGGTTAGGTTAGGTTAGGTTAGGTTAGGTTAGGTTAGGTTAGGTTAGGTTAGGTTAGGTTAGGTTAGGTTAGGTTAGGTTAGGTTAGGTTAGGTTAGGTTAGGTTAGGTTAGGTTAGGTTAGGTTAGGTTAGGTTAGGTTAGGTTAGGTTAGGTTAGGTTAGGTTAGGTTAGGTTAGGTTAGGTTAGGTTAGGTTAGGTTAGGTTAGGTTAGGTTAGGTTAGGTTAGGTTAGGTTAGGTTAGGTTAGGTTAGGTTAGGTTAGGTTAGGTTAGGTTAGGTTAGGTTAGGTTAGGTTAGGTTAGGTTAGGTTAGGTTAGGTTAGGTTAGGTTAGGTTAGGTTAGGTTAGGTTAGGTTAGGTTAGGTTAGGTTAGGTTAGGTTAGGTTAGGTTAGGTTAGGTTAGGTTAGGTTAGGTTAGGTTAGGTTAGGTTAGGTTAGGTTAGGTTAGGTTAGGTTAGGTTAGGTTAGGTTAGGTTAGGTTAGGTTAGGTTAGGTTAGGTTAGGTTAGGTTAGGTTAGGTTAGGTTAGGTTAGGTTAGGTTAGGTTAGGTTAGGTTAGGTTAGGTTAGGTTAGGTTAGGTTAGGTTAGGTTAGGTTAGGTTAGGTTAGGTTAGGTTAGGTTAGGTTAGGTTAGGTTAGGTTAGGTTAGGTTAGGTTAGGTTAGGTTAGGTTAGGTTAGGTTAGGTTAGGTTAGGTTAGGTTAGGTTAGGTTAGGTTAGGTTAGGTTAGGTTAGGTTAGGTTAGGTTAGGTTAGGTTAGGTTAGGTTAGGTTAGGTTAGGTTAGGTTAGGTTAGGTTAGGTTAGGTTAGGTTAGGTTAGGTTAGGTTAGGTTAGGTTAGGTTAGGTTAGGTTAGGTTAGGTTAGGTTAGGTTAGGTTAGGTTAGGTTAGGTTAGGTTAGGTTAGGTTAGGTTAGGTTAGGTTAGGTTAGGTTAGGTTAGGTTAGGTTAGGTTAGGTTAGGTTAGGTTAGGTTAGGTTAGGTTAGGTTAGGTTAGGTTAGGTTAGGTTAGGTTCCGCGGACCTGCTGGGTAGTCCCAGTGGGTGGGGAGGTGTACCCCAACGCGGCGCGTCCCCGGGTGGCGGATAGGGGAACGACTCCCAGAAATGGGAGTTACCGGTTTACCGGCGCGGACCAAACACTGGGGTGGGATGGGGGGGGGGGGATTTAGAGCGGGGATGCCGTCCATCTTGGTTCCCGTGAGTCGGCTGTATGGGTCAGTTTCCTCGCGGGATGCCGAGTGGTCAGGTGCTTGGCTTGAGTTCAAGCTTGAGCTTGAGCGGAGGATAGCCTTCTTAGGCTTGCGGAGAGGTGTCGGGCCTTGGCGTGCACTTACCCTGCCGCCGGGCAGGCAGTGGGAGTTTTCTTCCCTGCCACCGCCCCAAAATCGTAACCCCGCAACATGGTCGCAGTCATGTTTTGCGATCTGAGCGGGACCGATAGGCCTTGGCTTGGTCGCCCGGGCTGCGAGGAAGACAACCTCTATAAAAAATTACCCGAGGATAAGCGGCGGCGCGGCGTAAGGTCTGGAAGGCTGAACGGAGTTTCAGTCGCTACCGCGTCCCCCGCCAGGGAAGTGTCGCTCCCCTGAGCGGGTTACGTTAGACTTCCCCGGTTACAGTGGGCACTGTCCGGGGTGACCCACCCTTCCCACTTACTCGTGGGATCTGATAATGAATAACTCTATAAACAAATCTAGGTTAGGTGAGACGGTAGGGAGCGGTGAGGAGGTTGTATGCGCGTCTGCGCATAGCAACAGTGGTAGGGCGCTAGAGCCTGAGGAGGCGACGACGCCTCAATTGCGGGACGCCTTCGGGCGTTTCAAAAAAGGCCCTTCTAAGGGCCAACCAAACGGCCCTTCTCAGGGCCAACCAAAAGGCCCTTCTCAGGGCCAACCAAAAGGCCCTTCTCAGGGCCAACCAAAAGGCCCTTCTCAGGGCCAAACCAAAGGCTCTTCTCAGGGCCAAACCAAAGGCCCTTCTCAGGGCCACGCCGGCGATGCCAGTATGGCGTCGGAGGTTTGCCGCCCATCACCGGGTAGCATGTTCCGCAGGCTGTCGGTCGACGTGTTGTCGGACTCCGACAACGAGTCGCTCGTTCCAGAGTCGGACGGAAGTTCGGCGATGGAAGCCGAAAGTCGCTTTCAAAAGCGGAAGCGATCCTTCCTGAAGGACGGCGGCGAAGGCTCCTCGGACTCCACGAGGAGTGCTAAGCCAAAAAAGAAGGCGAAGGCCAAAAAGCCTTCCACTGTGGTGGACACCCACGACGTGGGTCTGGCGGACGCCCAACGTCAGTTGGACCTCGCACGAAGGGCTCAGTTCCAGGAAGACCTGGAAGAGAGGGTCGCCGCGAAGGAGATGCAGGCGCAGGCCGCCCGGGCTAAGTCCGGGTACGGTGCGTCTAGCGTCTTATACGCGGACCACTCGCTGGCCGAGCTGGAGCGCATGGCGCAGGAGGACGAAGAGGAGATCAGGGTGGTCGCCTCTAAGTCCTCCAATCTAAAAGGGACATTCCAAAAGTCCCTTAAATGCAGGGCCGCCAGCATGGGTGGCATCGTCCGGGAGCTGGTGCAACGCACAGCCACCGACGAGACGCGGCAACTGCAGGCGAAGTTAGATCGCCTGCAGTCGGAGGTCAGCCAGCTGCATAAGAAGCTGGCTGAGGTCACGGCCCAGCCAACTCAAGCTGAGCCGAGACCTGCAGTGGAGGGCCCTTCCTCCTCTTCCAACCTTGAGGATGTCATCCGCAAGGTTGTGATGGAGGAAAGGGCATTTACGAGAGCCTGCCTCGCTGGCATCGAGGACAGGCTCTTGCCCGAAAAGCGCCTCCGACCGCCCCTCGCGGCGGACAAGAGGCCGTGCGAGCCTGGGCCATCCTCCCAAAGGGAGGACGCCTTTCTCCCTTCCACCACCCCGTCCACCCAGCCGTGGACGAAGGTGGTCAAAAAGGGGAAGGGCAAGGCCAAGAAGGCGAGAGCGGCCGCCGCCCCTGCCTCCCCAGCAAACATCTCCCCTCCCTGCCCGTCCCAGACGACCGGCAAGGGGAAGGGGAAGGGGAAGGGGCAAAAGTCGGCCCCTAAGCCCGCCACCGCTGCTCCGGCAGCTAAAAGGGCCCCTGCCGGTGGGAGAAAAACCCTAGTTTCTCCCAAAACCGCGGCCGTCGTGGTGACGCTCACCGCGGAGGCTGCGGAGCGTGGTGAGACGTACGAGTCCGTGCTGAAACGGGCTCGTACCAACGCCGATCCCACCAAGTTGGGAATCGGCGCCATCACGTGCCGCCAGACCCAAGCCGGGGCTCGTATTTTCGAGTTCCCGGGGGCCCAGGGCGGCACCAACGCTGACCTCTTCGCAACGAAGTTGCAAGAGGTCATCGCGGACGCGGCCAAGGTGGTAAGGCCCGTCAAGTCGGCGGCCCTCGAGGTGACCAATCTGGACGATTCGGTCACCAAAGAGGAGGTCGTGGCGGCGCTCGCAGCAATAGGGGGCTGCAACACCGCAGCGGTACAGGGTCGGGCTATCAGGCCCGGCCGCGGCGGCATGGGCACAATCCGCCTGGAGTGCCCGGTCACCGCAGCTAAGGCCGTCCTTGCCAAGGGACGGCTTGCCGTCGGGTTTGGGTCGTGTGTGGTCCGAGCACTTGGTGAGCAGCCTTTGCGCTGCTACAAGTGCTTCGGAATCGGCCACACACGGGCCCTCTGTCCGTCCAAGGTGGACAGGTCGGACGCCTGTTACCGCTGCGGTAAGGAGGGGCACATGTCCGCCTCCTGCACGGCCGCCAAGCCGCACTGCGCGGTGTGCGCCGCCAGTGGCCGCCCGGCGGACCACGTGATGAGGGGGAGGAACTGCAATCCTCCCCCAAAGAAGGGCAAAGCGCAGGCGCCGTCCCAGCCTGCCGCTACCACTGTCGTCCCTGAGGCTGGGACCTCGGTGGCCGACGAGGGGGGTGCGATGTCCAAATGATGGATAGGTCCGGACATCGCATCCTACAGGCGAATACTAACCACTGTAAAGCAGCCCAGGACCTGCTGATGCAGGCCCTGGCTGAGTGGTTAGTAGACGTTGCGGTGGTCGCCGAGCCGTACTCTGTCCCTGGCCGTTGGCTGGGTGATCGGGACGGCTCGGTGGCGTTGGTGTCGCGGTCTTCCACGGACTCCCCTCCCCTCTCGCTCTTAGAGAGGGGACCGGGATACGTGGCCGCCGCGTGGGGAGAAATAGCCCTGGTGGGGGTCTATTTCTCCCCTAACCGCCCTTTACAGGACTTCGAGGATTTTCTCGAAGTCCTGACCGCAGTAGTCGGTAGGGCGGCGCCGCGCCAGGTCGCCGTATTGGGCGACCTGAACGCCAAGTCGGCGGCCTGGGGCAACCGGGCCGCCTCTTGCAACGTCCGCGGGCGGGCCGTCGAATTTTGGGCGGCCTCGTCGGGCGTGTCCCTCCTAAATAGAGGGACGGCCCACACGTGTGTGCGGCAACGGGGAGGGACGGTGGTGGACGTGTCGTTCGCCACCCCCGCACTTGCCGCCCGCGTCGTCGGCTGGCGGGTGGAAACGGTGGAGACCTTGTCGGACCACCGATACGTGCGGTTCGACATCGTCTCCACCCAGAGCCCCCGGGGGATGGCCCGCTCGGGCCAGTCCCCCTTTCCACGGTGGGCTCAGATCCACCTGGACCGAGGGGCGGCCAAGGAGGCGGCGTTCGTCCAGGACTGGCTCACGCCTCCTATCAATGTCCTGGACGTCGACGCCTCGGCGGTCCGACTGCGGGAGTCCCTGACCGAGGTGTGCAACTCCAGCATGCCTCGGTCTCGCCGCCCACCTCCCCGACGCGCCGTCTATTGGTGGTCGGAGGAGCTGGCGGGGCTCCGGGCCGCCTGCGTGGTGGCCAGGAGGGCCTACACGCGGAGTCGACGGCGGAACGTGCGGGACGCGTCGAACGAGGACCTTCTCTACGCCTCGTACGTAGAGGCAAAGAAGGTCCTCAAGGCGGCTATGTTCGCCGCCGACGACGCGGCGAGGGCCGAAATGCTAGAGGGTCTCGACAGAGACCCGTATGGGAGACCGTATAAGGCGGCGCGGAATAAACTGCGCCCCTTCGGTCCCCCGCTAGCAGAGACCCTCGAGCCGGCGTTGCTGGATGGGGTGGTTCGGTCCTTGTTTCCAACAAGGACCAACTTCACCCCTCCAGTGATGGACCCCCCGCGGGAGGCGGCTCCGCCGGCGGAGGAGGTCCCTCCGGTCACGGGGGCGGAGTTTGGCGCGGCGACGCTTCGCCTCCGCGCCAAGAAAACCGCCCCCGGGCCGGACGGCGTCCCCGCAAGGGTGGTGGCCATTGCGGCCACCCAAATGGCGGACAGGTTTCGGGACCTCTTCAGCGCGTGTTTCACGGCTGGGAGGTTCCCGAAAACCTGGAAGGAGGGGCAACTGTGCCTCCTCCGTAAGGAGGGACGACCGGCAGACTCCCCCTCGGCATACCGACCCATCGTTCTGCTCGATGAGGTCGGTAAACTGTTCGAGGGGATCGTCGCCGGTCGGCTGAATGGCCTCCTGCGGGGGGTTGGGCCGAACCTGTCGGACGCCCAATTCGGTTTCCGAGTTGGGCGTTCGACAGTGGACGCGCTGGCCCGGCTGAAGGGCCAGGTGAGGGAGGCCGTGGAGTCTGGGGACGGAGTGTTGGCTGTGTCATTTGACATAGCCAACGCGTTCAATTCCGTCCCCCACTCCACGATCTTGGAGGCACTCCGGTACCACGGAGTGCCTTCATACTTGCGGGCCCTCTTGGCCAGCTACTTGGAGGACCGAGCGGTCCTCCTCGTAGACAAGGCTGGCCAAGTCCGGAGGTACGGCGCGGAGTCTGGTGTTCCACAGGGGTCGGTCCTAGGACCACTCCTGTGGAACATCGGCTTCGACTGGCTCCTGCGGGGATCCCTCCTCCCGGGCACGAGTGTCATCTGCTACGCGGATGACACTCTCCTCACTGCCCGAGGGAGGGATTTTAGGGAGGCGGCCAGTTTGGCCTCGGCTGGCGGATCCTTGGTCGCGGGAAGGATCCGCCGCCTCGGGTTGGGGGTTGCGCTGCACAAGACCGAGGCCGTGTTCTTCCACGGGCCTCGGCAGCGCATCCCTCTTGACGCCCACATCGTCGTGGAGGGCGTCAGGATCGGGGTGAGGACCCAGATGAAATATCTGGGCCTCACCCTGGACAGCAGGTGGCGCTTCGGCCCGCACTTCAGCGGGTTGTCAGCGCGCCTGCTGAAGGCGGCGAACGCCGTCTCGTGGCTCCTCCCAAACCTGGGAGGGCCGAAGGCGAGATGCCGGCATTTGTATGCCGGCATCTTGAAGAGCATGGCCCTTTACGGGGCCCCCATCTGGGCGGACTCCCTCCACAGGAGGGAGAATGCGACCGCCATCCGCAGGCCCCAAAGGGCCATTGCACTGCGGGTGGCGAGAGCCTACCGCTCGGTGGGCTTTGCGGTAGCGTGCGCTCTGGCCGGCACCCCGCCTTGGGAACTCGAGGCGTGGGTGCTCGCCAGAGTGTACGAGTGGACGGCGGGGCGCAGGGCGCTCGGGGAGTGCCCTGCCCCAGAAGAGCGGGAGGCCGTCCGCAGAGAGGCGAGGGACGCAACCGTCCAACATTGGACGGAGGCCCTCGCCACCGCAGCCTTTGGCCGCAGAACGTTGGACGCGCTCGGGCCAGTCCTGCAGGACTGGCTCGGGCGGTCCCACGGTTTCCTTTCTTTCCGTTTGGTGCAGGTGCTATCCGGGCATGGCGTCTTCGGATCGTGCCTGCATCGGATCGGAAGAGAGGAGACCCCGGCCTGCCACGATTGTGGCGCGGCGGTGGACACGGCGCAGCACACCCTGGAGGTGTGTGCGTCGTGGTCTGGGCCGCGCCGCCAATTGATGGCGGTGGTCGGGCAGGACCTCTCGCTGCCCAGCGTGGTTTTAGCCATGCTGGGAAGCGAGGAGTCCTGGGCTGCGGTGGCCTCCTTTTGCGAGGAAGTAATTTCGCAAAAGGAGGCGACGGAGCGGGCGCGGGAGGAAGACCCTCTCGCAGCGCCACTCCGCAGGCGACGAACGGGTCGGAGAAGGCGATTGCACGACAATCGTCTTCCCCCTCCTGGTGGAGGATAGCGGGAGACAGGCGCGGGGGCGTCTTCTCCCGCATTGCACGTATCCTCCACTTCCGCCGGGTGGGAATGACCGCGAGCACTCGCGGCTATTCTCGGGCCCCTCTCCCAGGGTGGGGAGGGGGGTGAAGGGCTCGCCGTAAAGGCGGGCGGTCGTCGGCGGGGGGCTGGATGGAAAGGCTGTGCCGGATTCCCAGTTCCCCTCCATATAGGCGAAGCGGGAGTGCCGCTGGGTCGTTTAGTGGGTATACCGGTGGGGAGCACCGGGAGTCCCACATAACCCTTCCGTCCCCCGACGGGAGGGTATGCATAAAGCATTTTTCCCAGCGTCAAAAAAAAAAAAAAAAAAAAAAAAAAGGTTAGGTTAGGTTAGGTTAGGTTAGGTTAGGTTAGGTTAGGTTAGGTTAGGTTAGGTTAGGTTAGGTTAGGTTAGGTTAGGTTAGGTTAGGTTAGGTTAGGTTAGGTTAGGTTAGGTTAGGTTAGGTTAGGTTAGGTTAGGTTAGGTTAGGTTAGGTTAGGTTAGGTTAGGTTAGGTTAGGTTAGGTTAGGTTAGGTTAGGTTAGGTTAGGTTAGGTTAGGTTAGGTTAGGTTAGGTTAGGTTAGGTTAGGTTAGGTTAGGTTAGGTTAGGTTAGGTTAGGTTAGGTTAGGTTAGGTTAGGTTAGGTTAGGTTAGGTTAGGTTAGGTTAGGTTAGGTTAGGTTAGGTTAGGTTAGGTTAGGTTAGGTTAGGTTAGGTTAGGTTAGGTTAGGTTAGGTTAGGTTAGGTTAGGTTAGGTTAGGTTAGGTTAGGTTAGGTTAGGTTTTTTTTTTTTTTTTTTTTTTTTTTTTTTTGTCCTACCCGTACCACCATCTATAAATGGCACTAAGTACGACGACTAAACAACTCTGACTGCTAAGCCAGAGACTTTATTAAAACTCAAAATTTCTTTATTCGCTTCCCTCATGCCATTGGGATGTACATTCTAAATTATTTCTAAGTTATTTCTAATTTCCATTTTAATGTTGACCTCCCATTTGGGGTTACACGTTTATTCTTAATTTAATCTTAAGTCTAATTCTTTACATGTTTTATTTTCCTCTCATGTGGGTTACAATATGGTGCTGCTTAATACTATTTCAACTTACTTTATGACAGTTATTTATACACCTAATACTATTTAGTTTTACAAGTGTTTATTATACAGTTGTTTCAATTTCCTATTTTAATGTACTTATCTATTTAACGTATGTGCTTATTTATGTTTATGCAATTTATATATTTATCATAATACGTATATATATTTCATAGATTATCTAGCTAACTATTTATTTCTTTGTATGACCTTTTTTACAATTTTGGTACAGAAATCTAGAAAAATTGGTCTCGCGATTTTATTTTGCATGATTTTGCTTGCATTTTTGACAGTTATATTGCAATCCAATAAGTTCTCAGCTTCATATCTCGCGTAACCGTACACAGGACATTCAAAAACTACGTGTGCGCAAGTTTCCTCCTTACTCGGCTCGCAGATGCACGATGGGTTCTCTTTACACTTGAATCGAGTTAAGTATTCCGAGAACCCACCGTGCCCCGTCAAAATTTGGGTGGTTACGCCAGTCATCTCGAACTTTCTGACTATCTTATGGGCCTTTACCGCGTCTGGGAAAAACATTTTTGTGACCGCACCTTTTTCTTCCGATTTGTATCTCCGGTTCCATACGTCAAGCGAATCCTCACGGATTTGTCGCTTGACGTATGAAATCGGACATGCATCGTATTCAGGTTTTGTTTTCCCGCGAAGCGCTGCCTCTTTAGCCAATTTGTCGGCTCTCTCATTTCCACTCATCCCTGCGTGTGCTTTGATCCAAAACAGAGAGATTTCTTTGTTTTGGAGTGCGATAGTAGCCAGATTTTTGCGGGTTTCAATCGCTAGGGGATGGGTGGAGCAAGTGTTCTCAAGTGTTTCAAGAGCCGAACGTGAGTCGCTATAGATTCCGAAGCTTGTTTCGTGGCGTTTAATAATCTCTCGTGTGGCTCTACATATGGCGTACAGTTCTGCTTGGTAGACCGTGCAGTACGATGGCAGCTTAAGTTTGAGGTTCTTTGTCTCGGCCTCACCATTCCAAAAAGATAGTGCTGCACCGACCTTCCCCTCAATCTTGCTGCCATCTGTAAATATCCGGACTGCCTGGACGTTGTGTTGTGTAACGTCTTGCTGGTCCATCAGACTTACGAACTCCACGCGCATATGCTTTGCCGGATGCGGGGTTAAATTATAAGCCACCCTAAGCTCAACCTCCATGTCTCCCAATTTCGGCTGTGGAACTCCACGCTTGGCTTCGTAAAGGGCTGCAGCTTCTTGAATCCTGAGATCCAGCGGCAGTATTCCGGCCAGTAGTAGAGCCGAGTTTAGGGAGACAGTTCGGTACGACTTGGTAAGTTTTTGGGCAAACACTCTTTGGACGGCGTTTAGTTTTTTGCGCACATTTTGTTTTTCCGCAGCTTTTGCCCATACACTGGCCGCGTACATTAAGACAGGTTCGACTGTGGCGGTGTATATCACGCGAATCACCTCCGGATGCAGGCCCCAACTAACCCTGGCGGCTCTCGACAGATGCTTATAAAAGTTAAGCGCTTTTCTACACGTTTCTGCTGTGTGTTTATTGAACGTGAGCTTGTTATCTATCGTGACCCCCAGGATTTTTATTTCTTCCGACATGCCAATGTCGACCCCCCCCATGCTCAACAGTGGTGCATCAAATTTAAGCTTGCGGGTGATGATCATCGCGCAAGTTTTATGTGGTGCGAATTTAAGCTTATTATCGATACCCCACTGCCGAACATACGCGAGGGCGGCATTTGCTTGTCTCTGCACCTCCAGCGCCGTGTCGCCGTCAAACATCAGTACTACGTCGTCCGCAAATGCCTGGACGTAATCACCCCGCCGTTCTAACCCTTTCAGGAGGGGATCTAAGAGGAGGTTCCACAATATGGGACCGCCAATGGAGCCCTGGACACAGCCTTTATTGGTACTTTTCAAGTGTTCGTGGCCGGCGTATCTAATTCTGACAGTTCTGTTTTCAAGGTAACTGTCAATTGTTCTTCTCAAGTTTACGGGGCATCCTGCCTCTGCTAGCCTCACTCTAATGGCTGGCCACCACGCGCTATCGAAGGCTCCCTCTATGTCTAATGATACCATGACTATTAGCTTCTTTTGGTCAAGTTTTGTACGGATGTGCTGCATCAGGTCATAGAGGGAGTCCTCGGTACTCTTTTGGGGCATGAAACCATATTGGCGAGTGCTCATTTTTGGGACCAGGTGCCATTTTAGCCGACCAACTACCATCTTTTCGAAGATCTTGCCCAAGACTGGTAACAGCCCTATGGGCCTGTATGACTTTGGGTTACTGTAGTCATCCTTTCCAGGCTTTCTCAGGACTACTACTGCGGCATCTTTCCATATTGCGGGAAAATATCCGTGGACGAGACATTTGTTGCACATCGAGAGGAACAGTTTCATGTCGTGGTGAATTACCTTGTCGCATATATCTGCGGTCAAACCATCGGCCCCCGGAGCCTTCTTTGGATTAAAACTTTTAACAGCGAATCTAAGTTCTTCGATGGTAAAAGGTGGGTCATGTTTCTCATCATGAGCCCAACCGTTTACCTTTTCAGCTACATCTCTGGTTCGGCTGTGGTTTAAGTTGTCATCGTTTTTTAGGTCCTCCGGGTAAAAAGTTTCCGCTAGAAGTGCTGCTGACTCCTTGCCGTCCAATACTCTTCCACCTGTCATTAAGGGCAGGTCTTCCTGCCTTTTAGTTGTTCTACCTATTACCCTATATATACCGTCCCACATGCTTTCTTTTTCTTGTTTTCCGCAGAAGCTCTTCCAACTCTCGACTTGCGCTTTTTTTGCTTCATACTCATATTCTTCTTTTACTTTCAGGTAGTCTTCGATCACCTTCTGCCTGCGGACCTGCGCTGCGCAGCGGATTCGACGCCTGAACGTGCGGACTTTTTTCTTCAGCTTGGCGAGCTCTTCCGACCACCATGGCAAGGTAATTATACTTTTAGTTTTCTTTTTAGGGATGCTGTAATTGCATGCTCCTACTATTGCTTTTGTATAGTGTTCTATTACTGATTCTAATTGTTCTTTATCTTTAATAATTTCTATTTCATTTTCCCTAATTTGGTTTGACTCAAGCAATTGGGCAAGTTTCCCATGAAACTTGTCCCAATCTGCTTTTTTACTATTATATATTCTAGTGGTTCTAGTAATATTTGTACCTTTTGCTTTTGTCAGTCTTATTTTAAATGTTAGCACATTGTGGTCGGAGCTCGTCATGCCTACTTCCACTGTCCAGTCCTCAATCAAGTCTAGCATCACCGCTGTGCAGGCCGTTATGTCGACAAAGCTGGTGTATTGTTTAGTTCCTCTGATCGTGTCGAAAGTTGGAGTGTCGCCCTCATTCAGCACTTGCAGCTCCATTTCTTCAAGGATTCCAGCCATATCTTCTCCTCTGTCATCTATTTTTAGACTTCCCCACCACGGGTTCTTTGCATTTGAGTCGCCTCCTATCAGAATTTTTGATACATCGATTTGCTTTTTAATTGTTTTTAGATGATCAAGATATGGCTGTATCGGTTCTGTTGGCTCAAAATAGAACGAGATCGCCAAGACCTCCCAGGCACTCGTCCGGAGCTTTACAACAGCGATGTTGTTTGTTGTAAATTCCGGGCATAGGATAGCGTCAATCTCTGTGTCAAAGACAGCAATTGCTGCCTTCACTACCCCATCTCCTTGACTCACGTTCTGGAAGATCCTGGCGCTCCCGTAGTTTTTCATCTTGCCTGTACCCCCGATATACGGCTCCTGGAGGAGTGCAAAGGCCATTTTTTTATTTGATGCCTCAAGCATTATTTCATTTGTGGCTAGAGCCATACGCTGTAAGTTTGCTTGTGCGACGTAGTAAGCTTTTGCATCTGCTTGGAAAGTTTTTGCGCCTGGGACAACTTTAACAATACGCTATTGTGGCCCGGGCCAGGGCCTCCCACTTCCGGCGGATGGGACATTCGCTGCTGAAAGCATTGTGGTCCGTCCTATCCAGCTTTGCGTGACTGCAGTTGGTGCATGAGGGTGGAACGTCCGCGAGCCAGTCCGCGCATTTCGACTTCATGTGGTCTCCCCCACAGTGACAGCACTTCTCCACTGTCTCTTTGCAGAATCGTCGTCCGTGACCATACCCCAAGCAAAGTGAGCATTGCACGAGTGGCGATTGATCTGCCACTCTCACCCGCTGGAGGTCTATCTGGACAAATCCCGCATCAACTAAGCTTAGTTAGGTTAGGTTAGGTTAGGTTAGGTTAGGTTAGGTTAGGTTAGGTTAGGTTAGGTTAGGTTAGGTTAGGTTAGGTTAGGTTAGGTTAGGTTAGGTTAGGTTAGGTTAGGTTAGGTTAGGTTAGGTTAGGTTAGGTTAGGTTAGGTTAGGTTAGGTTAGGTTAGGTTAGGTTAGGTTAGGTTAGGTTAGGTTAGGTTAGGTTAGGTTAGGTTAGGTTAGGTTAGGTTAGGTTAGGTTAGGTTAGGTTAGGTTAGGTTAGGTTAGGTTAGGTTAGGTTAGGTTAGGTTAGGTTAGGTTAGGTTAGGTTAGGTTAGGTTAGGTTAGGTTAGGTTAGGTTAGGTTAGGTTAGGTTAGGTTAGGTTAGGTTAGGTTAGGTTAGGTTAGGTTAGGTTAGGTTAGGTTAGGTTAGGTTAGGTTAGGTTAGGTTAGGTTAGGTTAGGTTAGGTTAGGTTAGGTTAGGTTAGGTTAGGTTAGGTTAGGTTAGGTTAGGTTAGGTTAGGTTAGGTTAGGTTAGGTTAGGTTAGGTTAGGTTAGGTTAGGTTAGGTTAGGTTAGGTTAGGTTAGGTTAGGTTAGGTTAGGTTAGGTTAGGTTAGGTTAGGTTAGGTTAGGTTAGGTTAGGTTAGGTTAGGTTAGGTTAGGTTAGGTTAGGTTAGGTTAGGTTAGGTTAGGTTAGGTTAGGTTAGGTTAGGTTAGGTTAGGTTAGGTTAGGTTAGGTTAGGTTAGGTTAGGTTAGGTTAGGTTAGGTTAGGTTAGGTTAGGTTAGGTTAGGTTAGGTTAGGTTAGGTTAGGTTAGGTTAGGTTAGGTTAGGTTAGGTTAGGTTAGGTTAGGTTAGGTTAGGTTAGGTTAGGTTAGGTTAGGTTAGGTTAGGTTAGGTTAGGTTAGGTTAGGTTAGGTTAGGTTAGGTTAGGTTAGGTTAGGTTAGGTTAGGTTAGGTTAGGTTAGGTTAGGTTAGGTTAGGTTAGGTTAGGTTAGGTTAGGTTAGGTTAGGTTAGGTTAGGTTAGGTTAGGTTAGGTTAGGTTAGGTTAGGTTAGGTTAGGTTAGGTTAGGTTAGGTTAGGTTAGGTTAGGTTAGGTTAGGTTAGGTTAGGTTAGGTTAGGTTAGGTTAGGTTAGGTTAGGTTAGGTTAGGTTAGGTTAGGTTAGGTTAGGTTAGGTTAGGTTAGGTTAGGTTAGGTTAGGTTAGGTTAGGTTAGGTTAGGTTAGGTTAGGTTAGGTTAGGTTAGGTTAGGTTAGGTTAGGTTAGGTTAGGTTAGGTTAGGTTAGGTTAGGTTAGGTTAGGTTAGGTTAGGTTAGGTTAGGTTAGGTTAGGTTAGGTTAGGTTAGGTTAGGTTAGGTTAGGTTAGGTTAGGTTAGGTTAGGTTAGGTTAGGTTAGGTTAGGTTAGGTTAGGTTAGGTTAGGTTAGGTTAGGTTAGGTTAGGTTAGGTTAGGTTAGGTTAGGTTAGGTTAGGTTAGGTTAGGTTAGGTTAGGTTAGGTTAGGTTAGGTTAGGTTAGGTTAGGTTAGGTTAGGTTAGGTTAGGTTAGGTTAGGTTAGGTTAGGTTAGGTTAGGTTAGGTTAGGTTAGGTTAGGTTAGGTTAGGTTAGGTTAGGTTAGGTTAGGTTAGGTTAGGTTAGGTTAGGTTAGGTTAGGTTAGGTTAGGTTAGGTTAGGTTAGGTTAGGTTAGGTTAGGTTAGGTTAGGTTAGGTTAGGTTAGGTTAGGTTAGGTTAGGTTAGGTTAGGTTAGGCTAGGTTAGGTTAGGTTAGGTTAGGTTAGGTTAGGTTAGGTTAGGTTAGGTTAGGTTAGGTTAGGTTAGGTTAGGTTAGGTTAGGTTAGGTTAGGTTAGGTTAGGTTAGGTTAGGTTAGGTTAGGTTAGGTTAGGTTAGGTTAGGTTAGGTTAGGTTAGGTTAGGTTAGGTTAGGTTAGGTTAGGTTAGGTTAGGTTAGGTTAGGTTAGGTTAGGTTAGGTTAGGTTAGGTTAGGTTAGGTTAGGTTAGGTTAGGTTAGGTTAGGTTAGGTTAGGTTAGGTTAGGTTAGGTTAGGTTAGGTTAGGTTAGGTTAGGTTAGGTTAGGTTAGGTTAGGTTAGGTTAGGTTAGGTTAGGTTAGGTTAGGTTAGGTTAGGTTAGGTTAGGTTAGGTTAGGTTAGGTTAGGTTAGGTTAGGTTAGGTTAGGTTAGGTTAGGTTAGGTTAGGTTAGGTTAGGTTAGGTTAGGTTAGGTTAGGTTAGGTTAGGTTAGGTTAGGTTAGGTTAGGTTAGGTTAGGTTAGGTTAGGTTAGGTTAGGTTAGGTTAGGTTAGGTTAGGTTAGGTTAGGTTAGGTTAGGTTAGGTTAGGTTAGGTTAGGTTAGGTTAGGTTAGGTTAGGTTAGGTTAGGTTAGGTTAGGTTAGGTTAGGTTAGGTTAGGTTAGGTTAGGTTAGGTTAGGTTAGGTTAGGTTAGGTTAGGTTAGGTTAGGTTAGGTTAGGTTAGGTTAGGTTAGGTTAGGTTAGGTTAGGTTAGGTTAGGTTAGGTTAGGTTAGGTTAGGTTAGGTTAGGTTAGGTTAGGTTAGGTTAGGTTAGGTTAGGTTAGGTTAGGTTAGGTTAGGTTAGGTTAGGTTAGGTTAGGTTAGGTTAGGTTAGGTTAGGTTAGGTTAGGTTAGGTTAGGTTAGGTTAGGTTAGGTTAGGTTAGGTTAGGTTAGGTTAGGTTAGGTTAGGTTAGGTTAGGTTAGGTTAGGTTAGGTTAGGTTAGGTTAGGTTAGGTTAGGTTAGGTTAGGTTAGGTTAGGTTAGGTTAGGTTAGGTTAGGTTAGGTTAGGTTAGGTTAGGTTAGGTTAGGTTAGGTTAGGTTAGGTTAGGTTAGGTTAGGTTAGGTTAGGTTAGGTTAGGTTAGGTTAGGTTAGGTTAGGTTAGGTTAGGTTAGGTTAGGTTAGGTTAGGTTAGGTTAGGTTAGGTTAGGTTAGGTTAGGTTAGGTTAGGTTAGGTTAGGTTAGGTTAGGTTAGGTTAGGTTAGGTTAGGTTAGGTTAGCTTAGGTTAGGTTAGGTTAGGTTAGGTTAGGTTAGGTTAGGTTAGGTTAGGTTAGGTTAGGTTAGGTTAGGTTAGGTTAGGTTAGGTTAGGTTAGGTTAGGTTAGGTTAGGTTAGGTTAGGTTAGGTTAGGTTAGGTTAGGTTAGGTTAGGTTAGGTTAGGTTAGGTTAGGTTAGGTTAGGTTAGGTTAGGTTAGGTTAGGTTAGGTTAGGTTAGGTTAGGTTAGGTTAGGTTAGGTTAGGTTAGGTTAGGTTAGGTTAGGTTAGGTTAGGTTAGGTTAGGTTAGGTTAGGTTAGGTTAGGTTAGGTTAGGTTAGGTTAGGTTAGGTTAGGTTAGGTTAGGTTAGGTTAGGTTAGGTTAGGTTAGGTTAGGTTAGGTTAGGTTAGGTTAGGTTAGGTTAGGTTAGGTTAGGTTAGGTTAGGTTAGGTTAGGTTAGGTTAGGTTAGGTTAGGTTAGGTTAGGTTAGGTTAGGTTAGGTTAGGTTAGGTTAGGTTAGGTTAGGTTAGGTTAGGTTAGGTTAGGTTAGGTTAGGTTAGGTTAGGTTAGGTTAGGTTAGGTTAGGTTAGGTTAGGTTAGGTTAGGTTAGGTTAGGTTAGGTTAGGTTAGGTTAGGTTAGGTTAGGTTAGGTTAGGTTAGGTTAGGTTAGGTTAGGTTAGGTTAGGTTAGGTTAGGTTAGGTTAGGTTAGGTTAGGTTAGGTTAGGTTAGGTTAGGTTAGGTTAGGTTAGGTTAGGTTAGGTTAGGTTAGGTTAGGTTAGGTTAGGTTAGGTTAGGTTAGGTTAGGTTAGGTTAGGTTAGGTTAGGTTAGGTTAGGTTAGGTTAGGTTAGGTTAGGTTAGGTTAGGTTAGGTTAGGTTAGGTTAGGTTAGGTTAGGTTAGGTTAGGTTAGGTTAGGTTAGGTTAGGTTAGGTTAGGTTAGGTTAGGTTAGGTTAGGTTAGGTTAGGTTAGGTTAGGTTAGGTTAGGTTAGGTTAGGTTAGGTTAGGTTAGGTTAGGTTAGGTTAGGTTAGGTTAGGTTAGGTTAGGTTAGGTTAGGTTAGGTTAGGTTAGGTTAGGTTAGGTTAGGTTAGGTTAGGTTAGGTTAGGTTAGGTTAGGTTAGGTTAGGTTAGGTTAGGTTAGGTTAGGTTAGGTTAGGTTAGGTTAGGTTAGGTTAGGTTAGGTTAGGTTAGGTTAGGTTAGGTTAGGTTAGGTTAGGTTAGGTTAGGTTAGGTTAGGTTAGGTTAGGTTAGGTTAGGTTAGGTTAGGTTAGGTTAGGTTAGGTTAGGTTAGGTTAGGTTAGGTTAGGTTAGGTTAGGTTAGGTTAGGTTAGGTTAGGTTAGGTTAGGTTAGGTTAGGTTAGGTTAGGTTAGGTTAGGTTAGGTTAGGTTAGGTTAGGTTAGGTTAGGTTAGGTTAGGTTAGGTTAGGTTAGGTTAGGTTAGGTTAGGTTAGGTTAGGTTAGGTTAGGTTAGGTTAGGTTAGGTTAGGTTAGGTTAGGTTAGGTTAGGTTAGGTTAGGTTAGGTTAGGTTAGGTTAGGTTAGGTTAGGTTAGGTTAGGTTAGGTTAGGTTAGGTTAGGTTAGGTTAGGTTAGGTTAGGTTAGGTTAGGTTAGGTTAGGTTAGGTTAGGTTAGGTTAGGTTAGGTTAGGTTAGGTTAGGTTAGGTTAGGTTAGGTTAGGTTAGGTTAGGTTAGGTTAGGTTAGGTTAGGTTAGGTTAGGTTAGGTTAGGTTAGGTTAGGTTAGGTTAGGTTAGGTTAGGTTAGGTTAGGTTAGGTTAGGTTAGGTTAGGTTAGGTTAGGTTAGGTTAGGTTAGGTTAGGTTAGGTTAGGTTAGGTTAGGTTAGGTTAGGTTAGGTTAGGTTAGGTTAGGTTAGGTTAGGTTAGGTTAGGTTAGGTTAGGTTAGGTTAGGTTAGGTTAGGTTAGGTTAGGTTAGGTTAGGTTAGGTTAGGTTAGGTTAGGTTAGGTTAGGTTAGGTTAGGTTAGGTTAGGTTAGGTTAGGTTAGGTTAGGTTAGGTTAGGTTAGGTTAGGTTAGGTTAGGTTAGGTTAGGTTAGGTTAGGTTAGGTTAGGTTAGGTTAGGTTAGGTTAGGTTAGGTTAGGTTAGGTTAGGTTAGGTTAGGTTAGGTTAGGTTAGGTTAGGTTAGGTTAGGTTAGGTTAGGTTAGGTTAGGTTAGGTTAGGCTAGGTTAGGTTAGGTTAGGTTAGGTTAGGTTAGGTTAGGTTAGGTTAGGTTAGGTTAGGTTAGGTTAGGTTAGGTTAGGTTAGGTTAGGTTAGGTTAGGTTAGGTTAGGTTAGGTTAGGTTAGGTTAGGTTAGGTTAGGTTAGGTTAGGTTAGGTTAGGTTAGGTTAGGTTAGGTTAGGTTAGGTTAGGTTAGGTTAGGTTAGGTTAGGTTAGGTTAGGTTAGGTTAGGTTAGGTTAGGTTAGGTTAGGTTAGGTTAGGTTAGGTTAGGTTAGGTTAGGTTAGGTTAGGTTAGGTTAGGTTAGGTTAGGTTAGGTTAGGTTAGGTTAGGTTAGGTTAGGTTAGGTTAGGTTAGGTTAGGTTAGGTTAGGTTAGGTTAGGTTAGGTTAGGTTAGGTTAGGTTAGGTTAGGTTAGGTTAGGTTAGGTTAGGTTAGGTTAGGTTAGGTTAGGTTAGGTTAGGTTAGGTTAGGTTAGGTTAGGTTAGGTTAGGTTAGGTTAGGTTAGGTTAGGTTAGGTTAGGTTAGGTTAGGTTAGGTTAGGTTAGGTTAGGTTAGGTTAGGTTAGGTTAGGTTAGGTTAGGTTAGGTTAGGTTAGGTTAGGTTAGGTTAGGTTAGGTTAGGTTAGGTTAGGTTAGGTTAGGTTAGGTTAGGTTAGGTTAGGTTAGGTTAGGTTAGGTTAGGTTAGGTTAGGTTAGGTTAGGTTAGGTTAGGTTAGGTTAGGTTAGGTTAGGTTAGGTTAGGTTAGGTTAGGTTAGGTTAGGTTAGGTTAGGTTAGGTTAGGTTAGGTTAGGTTAGGTTAGGTTAGGTTAGGTTAGGTTAGGTTAGGTTAGGTTAGGTTAGGTTAGGTTAGGTTAGGTTAGGTTAGGTTAGGTTAGGTTAGGTTAGGTTAGGTTAGGTTAGGTTAGGTTAGGTTAGGTTAGGTTAGGTTAGGTTAGGTTAGGTTAGGTTAGGTTAGGTTAGGTTAGGTTAGGTTAGGTTAGGTTAGGTTAGGTTAGGTTAGGTTAGGTTAGGTTAGGTTAGGTTAGGTTAGGTTAGGTTAGGTTAGGTTAGGTTAGGTTAGGTTAGGTTAGGTTAGGTTAGGTTAGGTTAGGTTAGGTTAGGTTAGGTTAGGTTAGGTTAGGTTAGGTTAGGTTAGGTTAGGTTAGGTTAGGTTAGGTTAGGTTAGGTTAGGTTAGGTTAGGTTAGGTTAGGTTAGGTTAGGTTAGGTTAGGTTAGGTTAGGTTAGGTTAGGTTAGGTTAGGTTAGGTTAGGTTAGGTTAGGTTAGGTTAGGTTAGGTTAGGTTAGGTTAGGTTAGGTTAGGTTAGGTTAGGTTAGGTTAGGTTAGGTTAGGTTAGGTTAGGTTAGGTTAGGTTAGGTTAGGTTAGGTTAGGTTAGGTTAGGTTAGGTTAGGTTAGGTTAGGTTAGGTTAGGTTAGGTTAGGTTAGGTTAGGTTAGGTTAGGTTAGGTTAGGTTAGGTTAGGTTAGGTTAGGTTAGGTTAGGTTAGGTTAGGTTAGGTTAGGTTAGGTTAGGTTAGGTTAGGTTAGGTTAGGTTAGGTTAGGTTAGGTTAGGTTAGGTTAGGTTAGGTTAGGTTAGGTTAGGTTAGGTTAGGTTAGGTTAGGTTAGGTTAGGTTAGGTTAGGTTAGGTTAGGTTAGGTTAGGTTAGGTTAGGTTAGGTTAGGTTAGGTTAGGTTAGGTTAGGTTAGGTTAGGTTAGGTTAGGTTAGGTTAGGTTAGGTTAGGTTAGGTTAGGTTAGGTTAGGTTAGGTTAGGTTAGGTTAGGTTAGGTTAGGTTAGGTTAGGTTAGGTTAGGTTAGGTTAGGTTAGGTTAGGTTAGGTTAGGTTAGGTTAGGTTAGGTTAGGTTAGGTTAGGTTAGGTTAGGTTAGGTTAGGTTAGGTTAGGTTAGGTTAGGTTAGGTTAGGTTAGGTTAGGTTAGGTTAGGTTAGGTTAGGTTAGGTTAGGTTAGGTTAGGTTAGGTTAGGTTAGGTTAGGTTAGGTTAGTTTAGGTTAGGTTAGGTTAGGTTAGGTTAGGTTAGGTTAGGTTAGGTTAGGTTAGGTTAGGTTAGGTTAGGTTAGGTTAGGTTAGGTTAGGTTAGGTTAGGTTAGGTTAGGTTAGGTTAGGTTAGGTTAGGTTAGGTTAGGTTAGGTTAGGTTAGGTTAGGTTAGGTTAGGTTAGGTTAGGTTAGGTTAGGTTAGGTTAGGTTAGGTTAGGTTAGGTTAGGTTAGGTTAGGTTAGGTTAGGTTAGGTTAGGTTAGGTTAGGTTAGGTTAGGTTATTTTTTTTTTTTTTTTTTTTTTTTTTCCTACCCGTACCACCATCTCAAAATGGCACTAAGTAGTCGACTACATCCCCCTGACGTGGGTGGTCAGAGTTTTTTAATGAAACACAAAATCGTATATTCACTGCCCACATGCCATTGAGCTCTTACATTCTGTCTTACCACTAATTAATTCTAACAATATTTTTACACTTTACTTATTATTATACAAATCAAAACTATGTGACAACTAATACAATTCATTTACATTTTATTTACTACAATTTAAGAATAACAAACTTTATGTTTCTTATTACTTAATGATTACAAGTTAATACTTCTAAACGATAACAAATTTACTGTTTTATTGTACACACTTAATCTATTTGTTTATACATCTACTTATCGATATGCAATTTATATATATTTTTAAATATATATAATTCATACGTTGCCTAGCTATTTATTTCTTAAAATTACCTGTTTTGCTATTTTTGTACAAAATTCCAGAAATCTTGATCTAGTGTTTTTGTTCTCCAAGAGTTTATGTGCATTTTGGATTGTTATCCCACATTCGAGGAGGCATTCGGCTTCATATCTCGCTTTACCGTATACGGGACATTCAAATATTATGTGCGTACTCGATTCTTCTTTGCCTGGTTCGCAGATGCACGATGGGTTCTCTTTACACTTAAATCGGGTCAAGTATTCCGAGAACCCACCGTGCCCCGTAAGTACCTGAGTCGTTACGCCTGTTGGCTCAAATTTGCGAACTATGTTGTGGGCTTTTATTGCGTCCGGGAAGAATATTTTTGTTACAGCCGCTGTGCCACCTGACTTGTACCTCCGATTCCACTCATCAAGCGAGGCCATTCGGGCCTGTCGCTTGATGAATGAGATCGGACACTGGTCATAGTCAGGTTTTTTGCGTGAATTTAGGGCCGCTTGCTTCGCCAACTCATCAGCTCGTTCGTTTCCCTCCAACCCCGCGTGTGCCTTAATCCAGAACAAAGAGACTTCTTTATTCTGCATTCGGCTGGTCCTCAAGTTATTTTGGACTTCTGTCGCTAAGGGGTGGAGGGAGCCTGGGTTTGTTATAGTCTCCAGTGCTGATCTGGAGTCGCTATATATTCCGAAGCTTGGTTCCGAGCGTTTGAGTATTTCACTCGTGGCTCTGCATATGGCCAGGAGTTCGGCCTGATAGACAGTGCAGAATGACGACAGTTTTAGCTTGAGGGCTTTGGTCTCGGCTTTACCGTCCCAGAAGGATAGCGCTGCTCCGACCTTGCCCTCAATCCTACTGCCGTCAGTATATATTTTCACTGCTTGTTTGTTGTGTTTATCCACTTGTTGTTTGTCCTTCAAGGTCTCGAACTCCAGGCGCACCTGCTCCGCCGGATGCCAAGTGCTACAAAATGGTGCCAGCCGCTCCACCTCCATGTCCCCTAGTGCTGTCTGGGGCACTCCCCTTCTTGCCTTGTAAAGAGTTGCTGCCTCTTGTACCCTAAGATCGAGTGGCAGTATCCCAGACAACACCAGTGCTGAGTTCAGGGAGACGGTGCGGTAGGCGCGACTCAGCTTTTGGGCGAAACCACGTTGGACTACGTTCAGCTGTTTTTGTATGCCCAATTTTCGCGCAGCCGGTGCCCAAGCGCTAGCCGCGTATAAAATTACGGGCTCCACCGTGGCTGTATAAATCATGCGCGTAACTTCTGGATGGAGACCCCAGCTAATTTTGGCGGCTCTGGAAAGCTTTTTATAGATGTTAAGGGCCTTCCTACAGACGTTTACTATGTGGCTATGGAACGTCATTTTATTATCTATTGTAAGCCCTAAGATTTTTATTTCGTGTGACGTGTTGATGTCGATCCCGCCCATGCTCAGCAGTGGTGTGTCGTATTTGAGTTTTCTGGTAATCACCATAGCCTTGGTTTTATGTGGCGCGAACTTCAGTTTATATTTGACACCCCACTCCTGGACATAGGCGAGGGCGGCATTGGCTTGTTGTTGCACTTCTTGCGCTGTGTCTCCATCGAACACTAGCACAACATCGTCCGCAAACGCTTGGCAGTAGTCACCGCGCCTCTCGAGTTCCCTAAGCAGTGGGTCCAGAAGAACATTCCAAAGGAGAGGGCCTCCGATCGATCCCTGGACGCAACCCTTTTTTGTGGCTTTTCTGTGTACTTCTCCGGCATATCTTACTGACACTCTCCTATCTTGAAGATAGCTGTCAATAGTCCTTCGGAGGTTTATCGGGCATTTTTCCTCTGCCAGTCTGGTCCGGATAGCGGGCCACCACGCGCTGTCAAAGGCTCCCTCTATGTCCAAGGATATCATAGTAGTTAACTTCTTGTGATCTAGTTTGTTCCTTATGTGTTGTATCAGGTCATAGAGGGAGTCCTCAGTGCTTCTCTTGGGCATGAAACCATACTGGCGAGTACTTATCCTCGGGATCAGGTGCCATTTCATTCTAGCTATCACCATTTTCTCATAGGTTTTTCCCAAAACCGGCAACAAACCTATGGGTCTATAGGACTTTGGGTGCGTGTAATCGTCCTTGCCTGGTTTCCTCAGTATTATAACAGTTGCCTCCTTCCAGATGGTTGGGAAGAACTGGAGTTCTAGGCATTTATTTACCAAGGCAAGAAACGTTTCGGCGTCCTGACGGATCACGTGTCTGCAGATGTCTGCCGTAAGACCATCCTCTCCCGGGGCCTTCCTTGGGTTGAAGCTGTCCACCGCAAAATTAAGTTCTTCCACTGTAAACGGTGGGTCATTTGTTTCATTATGACCACAGTCGTTTGCTCGGTTCGCTGATTGTCTAATTTCTCGGTGGTCATCATCATCGTCGCTTTGTAGGTCCTCCGGGTAGAAGACCTCCGCTAGCATCCTTGCCGAGTCTTTCGGGTTCATGACAGTTCCATGTTGTACCAATGGCAGATCTTCGTGTCTTTTTGTTGTTTTCCCGATGACTCTGTTAATACCCTCCCAGACCCCCTCCTTGTCCTGCTTCCCACAAAAGCTCCTCCAACTATCTATTTGCGCCGTTTTTACCTCATTTTCATATCTTTCCTTTATTTGCAGGTACTCTCCGACGACCATTGCCCTTCGGACTGGCGCTGCACATCTGATTCTCCGCTTCCTGGTGACGACCTCTCGTTTGAGTTTGGCAAGTTCTTCGGACCACCACGGCAATGTAAGTTTCCTATTCGTTTTTATTTTTGGTATAACATGTGTACATGCTTCTTTTATTATGTTTGTGTACTTTTCAACGGCTTTATCCAACTCTTCTTTGTTGATGATTTTGTTAATTTCTATTTTGTTTATGTTGTTTTCTAATAATAATTGGGCCAGTTTCTCGTTAAATCGACCCCAATTAGCTTTTTTCGTGTTATACAGTCTAGTTGTTCTTTTTACGTGTGGCCCGCTTACCCTTTTTAAGTTTAATTTGAATGTTATGCCGTTGTGGTCCGAGCCTGTTAAGTTGTCCTCTACCTTCCAGTCATCCACCAGGTCCAGCACGTCAGCTGTGCAGGTCGTTATGTCTACGTGACTTGCGTACGTTTTTCCGCCTCTGATGGTGTAAAATGTGGGCGTATTTCCTTCGTTGAGTACCTGCAAACCCATTTCTTCTATGGCTCCAGACATGGCTTCTCCTCTACGATCGACTATTGGGCTTCCCCACCAGGTACTCTTTGCGTTCGAGTCGCCTCCCATTATTATCTTCCTGGGTCCAGTTTCTCTTTCAATTTTCTGAAGCCGCTCCAGGTATGGCTCTATGGGCTGGTCTGGCTCAAAGTAGAAGGAGACTACGGTGATTTCCCAGGCGCTGGTACGGACTTTCACTACTGCGATGTTATTTGTGGTGTATTTTGGGCACTGTATGACGTCCAAGTCGTTATCGAATACAGCTATTGCCGCTTTGACAGTCCCGTCTCCTGGGTTTGTGCTCTGGAAAATCCTCGCTCCCCTGTAGTCCCTCATCCTTCTTGCCCCGCCCACATACGGTTCCTGGAGCAGTGCCAGAGCCACCTTCCTTTCGTTAGCTTCTATCATTAGTTCATTTGTTGCTATCTGTTTCCTTTGAAGGTTTGCCTGGACAACCAGGTAGGGCTTTCTTCTGGTTTGGGTGCTTCCATTTGTCGTCGTGTTTGCCGTTGTGTCACCCTCAGCAGTACGCTACCGTAGCCCTGGCTAAGGCGTCCCACTTCCGGCGAACGGGACATTCGCCGCTAAAGGCGTTATGGTCTGTTTTTTCAAGCTTCGCCTGGTTGCAATTCGTGCATGTGGGGGCGATACCCGCGATCCAGTCTGTACACTCGGACTTCATGTGGGGCCCCCCACAGTGACAACACTTTTCCACTGTCTCTTTGCATATCCGTCTTCCATGCCCATACGCCAGGCAGAGGGAACACTGCACGAGCGGTGACTGGTCTTCTACTCTCACTCGCTGAAGGTCTATATGGACAGATTCTGCGTCAATCAAGCGCTGCCAAGCTGCAGGGGAGACCCTCATGACGATGTGGTGCGTGTGAGGGTTCCTGGTTCGTTTTTTAAAGACTATCTCCATCTTTGGGTTTGTCAGTTCCCTGAGGATTCCCTTATTCTGATTTCTCAGGGCGTCCAGAACTTCTTCATCGGTGTTATACTTTAAGACATCCCTGAGAATCACCAGTGGGTCTTTATTTTTCATGTCCTCGACATTTAGCTCTTTGGCTCCCTTTAGTCTTGCTTTGATCTTTTGTCTTTCCTCATCTGTTCGACATCCCACTATTACTTTTCTGTCTTTAGCCTTTCTGATTTTTTCAACTGCAATCCCACTTTCTCTGGCGTTAACCACTTTCCTTATTCTGTCCAGGACTTTTTCGCCGGATTCTGTCTCGTCTACAGCAGTGACCACGACAGAGTGTAGTGCAGTCTGTTCCGGTCTGCGATGGGATGCCGCTGCGACGCTCGCATAAGATTGTCGCTGCTGTAGCTCTTCTTGTTTTTCAAGAGTATCTTTAAGTTTTTCCATTCTGTGGTTGTTTTCCTGCAGAAGTCTTGTATGCTCCTCAAGCTTCATGAGGAGCTTGGTCTCTTCTGTTGGTTTCCTTAGTGGTTTTTCTGCCTCTGGGATTGTCTCTTCACTCGTCAATATCTTACCACTTGCTCCTTCCTTAACCAGTTTATACAGACGGTTTAAGGCGTATGTTACTTCCTTCTTTATGTCTGTTCTAAGGTTTCGAGCGCCGTTTAGGTGTTCTGTGGCCGAGTCCAGACATGCCTTGGCCTCTGCTACCCGATCCGTATATTTCTGGCTGATTTTTACTGGGGCCGGGTGGTTTCCTGTCGCTTCCGTTGACACTTTTGGCGTCACCGCTCTTGGTTCAACCTGCGGAAGCGTTATCTTTGGTTTTGGCTTGGGTTCCACTGTCTGTTTGGTTTCCTTCGGGGTAGTCAGGGTATGAGTGAGATTGAGAGATGAGGGTTTTTCCGCTTTCCCTGTCTCCCACTCTCCGATACTCTTTCTCACACTCGTGCTCGTGGTCTCGCTAGAGTGGGATACAGGAGTCGGGCTCCCCTTCATCTTTCCTTTTGGGTCTCGCGTGGTCCCTTCCACGGCTTTTGGCTTTGTCGGTGTTCTGATACCAAACATACTGATCGCAGGTTTGAGTTTCACTTCAAAGGATTTGTCAACTACTCGATTTGTCTTTAGATATTTGTCTTGTTTTGTTCCAAATTTTTCGGGAAACAAATGTCAATATGGTGGTAGGTTGTCGTCGTAATTAAAGTTTGTATAAGTTATATAATATTCGTCAAATAAAATCCTAATCTAATGATGTAAATCAATGTTATGTACAAATTAAAGCTAATTATTAGTTAAAGGTTTGTAAAAGTTATATATTTATCTATTCTAAAAATTTTAAACTAATTCCGTGTCTTTTTTATTTTAGACCTCGTCGCGGGAGTTTCAGCTACGAGCGCTGTCCCCCAGATGAATTGTACAACAGTTTTCTAGGTGTGCTCTATGTAGAGTTGTTCGCTCTACCTAGGTATGTCAGTGAAGTAGCGCGTGCGCTGTGTGTTAAAGTGCAGGTAAGTAACGTAACTAACACAGAAAAAGAAAAATAACCAGTAAAAATAAATTTATATATGTCCGACTCTACATATAGAGTCCGTCTCTATATAAGCTAATAGTCCGGCTACCGGTCGGTGTATCTAAAAAAGTCCCGTCAAAATCGGACGGCGGATTCGCGAGATATGAAGCTTTATAGTTTTCCCAAGATGGCGGACAAAATGGCCGCCAAAACTTGTGATCGCTATAACTCCGTCAATATTTCCCCCAGATCTTCGGGGTTTTGAAAGAAGTATTTGCCTCGTGCCCGGCTAGATTTCAACACCAAATGTAGAGTCAAAAAACTTTGACTCTACCTAGAGCCCTAAGTAAGTTTAAGTCAGAGAGAGGGCAGTTGCGGTACCAGCTGTGAAAGCCCCGTCCCAATCGGACCACTCTAGCGAGGGCTATGCCCGTTCAAAACAAACCAAGATGGCGTCCAAGATGGCCGTTCCTGGACTAACTTTGCCAGTTATTGACCAAATCGGGCCGTGTTTGGGCTTGTTTTAAAGGGCACAGCTCGCGCAGTAGCTTGGGTAGGTCCACGTGTTGATAAGCCCCCTCCCTGATTTAATAAATCTAAAAAACACTAAATTTCTGACTAAAAATGGCCTATCCACGCGAATAATCACCGAAAATTTCTGGAATTTTGCACAAAGCTCTTATTAAATATTTAAATTTTATCTATAAATTAAATTTAGTTCTAACCTTAAATTTAGGGGTACCTCGTGTTTAGTACAAAACTTTAAAAAATTTTTTCTCGAAATCTAGTTGATGAACCTACTTTGAAATTTTTATATAATATAGAGGACCCTAAAATCTATACAAAACTTATTTTAGAAAGGTACGTTACCGATCTTTAGAAAAAGATATAAATTTTTAAAATTTTACAAAATTTAAAAACACTATAACTATGTGAAAACTTAACTTAGAATTGTTCTGAAAGTGCCTCCCAGCTGTTCGCGGCGATGACTTGATGGTTCCGATGTCAGTTTACACCTGGTGGCCCTGGATCTTCAACCTCGTGGCCACGTGGTTTTTGTTTTTCTGCTTATATTTCGGCGCTCCTGCGCGGGAAAAATCAAGAAAAGCAGAAAAACTGTAGCTCACGTGGAGGCCTCTCCGAAGGCACCTTAAAAAGTGTAGGTCGCCGCTGTAGATCTCGAGGAAAATCCAGTTTAAAATTTAAAAATTTTTAAAATTTCACTTTTATCGTGATAACTTCGCGAAAAAAACACTTAGCGCCTCAACGTTTGCACAGCCGTGTGCGCCACGTGATTCCGCAATTTTTGATGTGTTACACGACAGTAAAAAACACTTTTTCCAATTTTTGGTGAATTTTTTAGCGTGGAGGTATGGTTAAAAGTGGGCGCTCCGGAGTGCGGTTGGAGCCAGACTGGTTAGGTTAGGTTAGGTTAGGTTAGGTTAGGTTAGGTTAGGTTAGGTTAGGTTAGGTTAGGTTAGGTTAGGTTAGGTTAGGTTAGGTTAGGTTAGGTTAGGTTAGGTTAGGTTAGGTTAGGTTAGGTTAGGTTAGGTTAGGTTAGGTTAGGTTAGGTTAGGTTAGGTTAGGTTAGGTTAGGTTAGGTTAGGTTAGGTTAGGTTAGGTTAGGTTAGGTTAGGTTAGGTTAGGTTAGGTTAGGTTAGGTTAGGTTAGGTTAGGTTAGGTTAGGTTAGGTTAGGTTAGGTTAGGTTAGGTTAGGTTAGGTTAGGTTAGGTTAGGTTAGGTTAGGTTAGGTTAGGTTAGGTTAGGTTAGGTTAGGTTAGGTTAGGTTAGGTTAGGTTAGGTTAGGTTAGGTTAGGTTAGGTTAGGTTAGGTTAGGTTAGGTTAGGTTAGGTTAGGTTAGGTTAGGTTAGGTTAGGTTAGGTTAGGTTAGGTTAGGTTAGGTTAGGTTAGGTTAGGTTAGGTTAGGTTAGGTTAGGTTAGGTTAGGTTAGGTTAGGTTAGGTTAGGTTAGGTTAGGTTAGGTTAGGTTAGGTTAGGTTAGGTTAGGTTAGGTTAGGTTAGGTTAGGTTAGGTTAGGTTAGGTTAGGTTAGGTTAGGTTAGGTTAGGTTAGGTTAGGTTAGGTTAGGTTAGGTTAGGTTAGGTTAGGTTAGGTTAGGTTAGGTTAGGTTAGGTTAGGTTAGGTTAGGTTAGGTTAGGTTAGGTTAGGTTAGGTTAGGTTAGGTTAGGTTAGGTTAGGTTAGGTTAGGTTAGGTTAGGTTAGGTTAGGTTAGGTTAGGTTAGGTTAGGTTAGGTTAGGTTAGGTTAGGTTAGGTTAGGTTAGGTTAGGTTAGGTTAGGTTAGGTTAGGTTAGGTTAGGTTAGGTTAGGTTAGGTTAGGTTAGGTTAGGTTAGGTTAGGTTAGGTTAGGTTAGGTTAGGTTAGGTTAGGTTAGGTTAGGTTAGGTTAGGTTAGGTTAGGTTAGGTTAGGTTAGGTTAGGTTAGGTTAGGTTAGGTTAGGTTAGGTTAGGTTAGGTTAGGTTAGGTTAGGTTAGGTTAGGTTAGGTTAGGTTAGGTTAGGTTAGGTTAGGTTAGGTTAGGTTAGGTTAGGTTAGGTTAGGTTAGGTTAGGTTAGGTTAGGTTAGGTTAGGTTAGGTTAGGTTAGGTTAGGTTAGGTTAGGTTAGGTTAGGTTAGGTTAGGTTAGGTTAGGTTAGGTTAGGTTAGGTTAGGTTAGGTTAGGTTAGGTTAGGTTAGGTTAGGTTAGGTTAGGTTAGGTTAGGTTAGGTTAGGTTAGGTTAGGTTAGGTTAGGTTAGGTTAGGTTAGGTTAGGTTAGGTTAGGTTAGGTTAGGTTAGGTTAGGTTAGGTTTTTTTTTTTTTTTTTTTTTTTTTTTTTTTTTTTTTTTTTTTTTTTTTTTTCCTGTCCGGACGCTGAGGTCCGGCCCGCGAGCTATCCTACTTCTATCCTCCGACATAAGGTCGGAGTCCTTTTTTGCAAATTTCTCTTTCTTTCTAGTCGTCTTTTATTATTTCTTTCATTCCTCATACTGTATCTTTCTTGTATTCATCCTCTTTCATACTTCCATTGGTGGGATGCCAATGTTAAACTATTTTATTATTATCTATTTCTTATTATATTCTAGGGATGGGATTGGTCGGGTACATTTTATTTACTTTTATAATCTCATAGTTTAGTTTACAATATTTCTAATTCTATTTTACATTTGTTTACATTATATTTTTACATTAAGTACATTCTTATTTTAACATTTAATTCTAAGTGGGGTAACAACTTTAATTCTATTTATTTATTTTAAACTTCCTAATGGCAATACTCTATTCTATTTCTTAATTTTACTCTATAATCTAGTTTTTTCTTACATTTATTTGTCTACATACTAATACATGGGCACTTATTATATAATTTACATATATGATAGTGGATCCCGTTAAATTCTATTGATTTTTGTTTACTACCTTATTAACTACGAAATTACAATACTTAATAAATCTATTTCTTATATCTTTCTGTTCCATTATCCAGTTTATATTTTTCCTTTCAATATTTACTCCTATTTCAATTTCAGTGTCGAATTTATGTCGCGCGTAGATGGGACAGTCTATTATGACATGAAGAGCACTCTCTTCCATCTGCGGGTCACAGTCACACGCCGGACTGTCCTTGCACTTGAAGCGATGCAAGTACGAGGAGAATCCGCCGTGTCCCGTCATGAACTGAACAGTTTTAGGCTCTAGGCTCAGGCTTCTCACTAGTGGGTACGCTCGAACTGCATCCGGGAAAAATATTTTCGTTGTTGCTGCAGTTTCACCGGTTTTGTAGCGCCGGTTCCATTCGTCCAGCGACTCCAAACGGATTTGTCGCTTGACGAATGACACCGGACACTTGTCGTATTTCGGCTTGGTTTTACTGTGCAGTGCGGCGTCCTTCGCCAATTCATCCGCTCTTTCATTTCCCTCCAGCCCAGCGTGCGCCTTTATCCATAATAATCTCAGTATTTTGCCATCATCTCTGATCTTTTTGATGATGGCTTTTGTTTCCACAGCTAGGGGATGGAGGGAAATGCCGTCCACGACGGTCTCCAGGGCGGACCTAGAGTCACAGTAGACGTTGCAGGTGGGCTCTCTGGACTTTAACACGTACTTTGCCGCTTCAAGCAGAGCCAGCAGTTCCGCCTGGTAAACGGTGCAGCACTGATCCAACAATAACTTTCGGGTACTTGTCTCCGTCGCGCTCTTCCATACGGAGAACGCGGCGCCGACTTTCCCTTCTATTTTACTGCCATCTGTAAAAATATTCAGGCCATCGTCAAAGTGTTGTTCCAGTGCCGCCCCGTCAACCACGCATATGAACTCCGACTCGGTCCGCTCTGCAGGATGCGGTGCTTCCGTGTAAGGCACTCGTCTCTCTATCTCCCGGTCTCCTATTATTCGCTGGGTATGGCCTTTCTTTATTTCATAAAGCAAGGCTGCTTCCCGGACTCTTATGTCCAGAGGAAGCAGCCCAGCGAGCAATAGTGCCGAGTTAAGAGAGACCGTTCTATAGGCCTTTACCATTTTTTGGGCAAAGCCCCGCTGCACCGTGTTGAGCTGTTTTTGTACCCCTAGTTTGTTGGTAGCCGTCGCCCAAGCACTCGCCGCGTAGAGGATTGTTGGTTCCACCACTGCTGTGTAGATGCACCTTATAACTTCTGGGTTCAATCCCCAGTTTATTTTGGCAGCTCTCGACAGTTGTTTGTAGAAGTTGAGCGCTTTGCGACAGACGTTCGCTACGTGTGTATTAAATGTCAATTTGTCATCGATGGTTAGCCCCAAGATTTTAACTTCCCTGGACATTGGAATGCCAACACCTCCCATTTCCAGACGTGGGGTGTCGTACTTGAGCTTGCGTGTTATGACCATGGCCATAGTTTTTTGCGGCGCAAATCTCAGCTTATTTTTGACCCCCCATACCCGTACATACTCAAGGGCGGCATTGGCATCCCTCTGTACTTCTTGTGCTGTTTCCCCATCGAAGACCAAGGCGACGTCGTCAGCAAACGCCTGCGCATAGTCCCCCCTTCTGTCGAGTTCTTTCAGTAATGGGTCCAGCAGAAGATTCCACAGCAGTGGCCCCCCCACGGATCCCTGAACGCATCCCATGCTGGTTTCCTTAGAAAACTCCTCGCCAGCATACCTGACTCTCACCGTTCTGTTTCTCAGATAACTGCCGATTAGTCTTTTGAGATTTACCGGACACTTTTCCTCTGCCAAACGGACCATTATAGCAGGCCACCAGGCGCTGTCGAAGGCTCCCTCTATATCCAGTGACACTAGTACGACCAGTTTTTTCTGGTCCAGTTTTTCCCGGATGTTCAGCATAAGGGTATAGAGAGAGTCTTCGGTGCTCCTCTGGGGCATGAATCCGTATTGGCGAGTACTCATCCTCGGTAACAGATGGTATTTGAGTCGGGCAACCAGCATCTTTTCGAGGACTTTTCCCAGCACAGGCAGCAGACCTATCGGCCTATAGGATTTGGGGACGGTGTATGTGGCTTTGCCCGGCTTTCGTAGCACTACAACTGTCGCTTCTTTCCACAGATTAGGGAAGTAATGCTTGGCGAGACACTGATTTAAAAGTCCCAGGAACACCCCGGGGCTGTTTCTTATTGCGCAGTTGCAGATATCTGCTGTGAGTCCATCAGCACCGGGGGCCTTCTTGGGGTTGAACGACTTGAGTGCCACGTCGAGCTCAGTCTGCGTGAACGGTGGGTCCCAAAGTTCACTTTGTTCCTCATCGTTCACTCTTTCTGCTAGCTCTCTTATTTGGCGGTGCTCATCGTTATCAGTCTCCGTCAGGTCCTCTGGATAGAAGGTCTCTGCCAGAAGCCTAACGGAGCCGGCAGCATCTAAGATTTTTCCCGCTTTCTCTAGTGGCAAGTCCTCCTCCCTGCTCCTAGTTCTTCCAATGACCCTATAAATCCCATCCCATACCCCTTCCCGGTCCTGCTTTCCACAAAACTCCTTCCAGCTCTCTACCTGGGCCCTCTTGGTCTCTAACAAATATTCTTCTTTCTTTTTCAGGTACTCCTGGATGACTTTCTCCCTCCGGATCGGCGCGGCACATCGGATTCTGCGCTTTCTGGTAGTGACTTCCCGCTTCATCTCAGCGAGTTTTTCGGACCACCACGGCATGGTAAGTTTTTCCTTATTACTTTTCTCTGGTATTGATTTGGTGCATGCTTCTGTGATGGCTTTAGTATAGTTTTTTATGGCTTGCTCTATTTCATGTGTATCATGCATCTCTTTAATCTGCTCTATATTTAATTTATAATCTATTTCTAATTGGGTCAGTTTCTCACGAAACTGACTCCAATTAGCCTTCCTCGTATTAAATTTCCTAGTAGTTCTTAATATTGTTATGCCTTTTGATTTTTTAAGTTGTATGTTAAAGGTTATGCCGTTGTGATCCGAACTCGTAAGGTTTTCCACCACAGTCCAGTCCGCCACCAGATTAAGCATATCCTCCGTGCAGGCTGTGACGTCCACGTGACTGTGGTACCGCTTTCCTCCCCGTATGGTGTCAAAGGTCGGAGTTTGCCCTATGTTTAGAATTTGAAGACCCAGGTCATCAAGAGCTCCCACCATGTCCTCGCCTCGGCTATCTATCACGGTACTTCCCCACCATGTGCTTTTCGCATTAGCGTCCCCTCCTATTATCAGCCTTTTGAGTCCCACTCTCTGGGCTATCGTCGTTAACTGGTCCAGATAGGGTCCTATGGGTTGGTCCGGCTCCAGATAGTAGGACACCATCGTGGTCTTCCAGGCACTGGTTTGGACTCCCACCACTGTGATGTTGTTTGTGGTGAGTTCCGGATACTGCACTATGTCTAATTCGGTGTTGAAAACAACTATTGCGGCTTTTACAGTTCCTTCTCCTTGGCCAGTGCTCTGGAAGACCCTCGTGCCCCGGCGGCTCTTCACCCTCCTATCTGCTCCAACATACGGCTCCTGCAAGAGAGCAACTGAGATTCCGCGCCTTTCTGACTCAATGAGTATCTCGTCAGTGGCCAGTTTGCTCCTTTGCAGGTTTGCTTGCACTATTTTGAGTGGGAAGACTGTGACAACGCCCTTAGCAGTACGCCACGGTGGATCTCGCCAGTGCTTCCCACTTGCGCCTCACCGGGCAGTCACTGCTAAAGGCGTTGTGTTCCGCCCTCTCCACTCCGGCTTTTGTGCAATTTATGCAGCTAGGGGACGCGTGTGCGAGCCAGTCTGCGCACTCTGTTCTCAAGTGCAGTCCCCCACAGTGACTGCACTTTTCAGCACTCTCCTTACAGAAGCGTCTTCCGTGCCCATACGCCAAGCAGAGGGAGCACTGAATCAACGGAGATTGATCCTCCACACGCACCCTCTGCAGGTCTATGTGCGCAGTTTCTGCTTGCAGCATCCGCTTCCATATTGCTGGAGACACTTTAGCGACCACATGGCTGGTAAGGGGGTTTCTCGTTTTCTTCCTGAATTTTATCTCTACCCTATTGTCCTTTTCTTCGAGACCAGAAAAGACACCGCTGTTCTGGTTTCTTAGGGCGCGGAGGATATCCTCGTCGGAGTTATAATTCAAGACGTTCTTGAAGATCAGGAGGGGGTCCTTATTTTTAACCTCTTCGACGCTCAGTTGGTTTCCCGCTTTTTTGAGTATCTCCTTTACCTTGGATCTCTCATCTTCGGTCTGGCATCCTACGATTATTTTTCTGTCTTTTGCTTTCTTTATTCTATCTATCTTAATCCCTTCTTCCTTCGCATTTATCACTTTTCTTATCTTATTCAGAACTTCCTCGCCTGTTTCGGTCTCGTCTCTTGATGAGACCACCACGGAGTGCAGCACCGTCTGCTCAGGGATGTGTCTCCAGGAACGGCCAGCCGCTACACTCGCGTAGGTTGCCCCTTCAAGAGACGACACCTCTTGCTGCTTCTCTATCGTTTCTTTGAGCCTTTCCATTTTTATATTATTTTCATTCATTCTTTCTATATGCTCAGACATCTTTCTGATCAACTCATCTTCTTTTCCTTCCTTTGTTTCATGTTCCACCTCCCCGCTATCAACTGTTAAAGACGGCGAAGGCTCCGGGCCAACTCGGCCCTTTGCCATCTCCGCCTCTTTCACTAGTTGAAATAGGCGGTCTACAGCTTGGGTAACTTCAATTTTTATGTCCGTTCTTAAGTTCCTTGCGTTACCCAAGTTCAGTTTTGCTTTGGTAAGGCAGGCGCGGGCTTCTGAAACCCTATTAACATATTTTGTTTTTGGCGGGCTAAGTACGTTCTCTACTGAGGGCTTTGGAGCCAGTTCTCCAGTCTCTTGGCTGCCCGAGGCATCCGAGGATGGCCTTCGTGTATTAGGCCTCGAAGGGCCCGCCACTGGCACCGCCACCTTCTTCGGAGAGGTCCCAGCTCTTGCCTCGATCTCGCCTATACTACGCCTGACCAAAAAAGTCTTTTCTCCCAACTCCGACGAGCCGGTCTTCTCTGTCGATTTTGCATCCTTTACAAGAGGGTTTGATGCCTCAGGTTTCGGATTCACGTCCTTCTTCGGAGGCACGGCCTTCTTGGGGGGGGAGTTTTGTGTCGCTTTCTTCGGAGGGGTTCTCATCCCGAGCATATTTTGCGCGGTGTAGGATAGCCGCTGTACTAGTTCGACGTGTAAAAGGCGTCGAAGCTAGTTGATTTAAAATTGTCAAAATTTTCTCAATAGAGAATATAGTCAGTTCAAAATAATTAAATTAAATAACCTACAATACTGAATAAAAACCTAAACAAGTCAAAATACAAAAAATAATAAAACAGAAAGATAATCAAGAATTACTACTACACTAATTAAAAGTAATAAACAATAGTTTACAGGTCAAAAGACTAATTTGTAAAGTTGTATATATTTCCTTAAAATAAAAATAACCTAATATGTCTTATAAATTACAAGAAAAGCGCCAAATATGGTCACTCCAAGTCTAAGTTCTAAGCCTGGTCTCCTTTCACTGTCACAAACTAAAATAAAGGTGTAAACAGTGTAAAAATTTTTAAAATATTAATAGTTTTTAAGATTTGTTAATGTAATGTTTGTATAAGTTATACATATATTATATTTACGATGTATTAATTATTTGTTTCTTGTTTTAGGTATCTCCGTGATCTTCGTGGCAACTTTAACAAGAGGGCGCTGTTTCACAGGTATGTATTTTGTGCGTAACAAGTGTGCTCTATGTAGAGTATGTAACTCTTCACAGGTGTGTCCGTGAGTCAGCGATAAAACAGTTAAAATACACTAAAACAAAACAATCAATGTCTTAATTAATCTAATCTATTAGAGACTCTACCTAGAGTCTGTCTTAATATACAGGCTGGTAGTCCTGCTACTAGTCAACTTAACTAAAAAATTCTCGTCAAAATCGGCCGGCCAGTTCCAGAGATACGAAGCTTTAAAGTTTTTCAAAATGGCGAAACAAAATGGCGCCTATATCGAAAAACCCCCGTAACTTCGTTAATTTTGAAGCTAGAGCTTCGGGATTTTGACAGTTGTGCTTGGCTCGTCCCCGGTTAGCCTCTAATAAGATAGGTAGAGCCAAAAATTTTTGGCTCTACCTAGAGCTCCAACTAATGTCAAATCAGAGAGGGGGCAGTAACGGTACCAACACTGGAAATCCCGTTCCAATCGAACCACTCTAGCGAGAGTTATGCCCCTTCAAGACAATCCAAGATGGCGTCGCAATTGGCCGCTCCAGAACTAACTCCGGCAATTTTTATCCGAAGTGGGCCGTGTTTGGGCTTGTTTTGAAGGGCACAACATACGCAATGGCTTGGGATGGGCCAAGTGTTGATAACTCCTCCCCCTGATTTTATAATTGCAAAAAACACAATTATTTAGCCTAAAACTAGCCTAACCGACTGAATATCTGCCTGAACTTTTCAAAATTTTGCACAAACCTCTAAAAAATT
>OU975456.1:47500-55000 GCA_918857605.2 Philereme vetulata | reverse complement strand
ATTCAAGGATTTCTTTGTATTTAGGGAGGGTGGGTTAGGTACATTTTTATTTTAGCATTTTGTTTTACATCGGGTAACAACTTCTTATTTCTATATATATTTTACACAGATTTTTAACAGAAGCTTATCTAAACATTTCTTAATTTTACTTAATTTAATATTACAATATTTTCTTAGTTTTAAATTTAGGGTGGAGGATTCGGTACACGTTTTATTTTAGCATTTTGATTTTCATAACATATTAACTTTTTATTTCTATACATATTTTTACACAGCTTTTAAATGGTGTATAACTTTACATTTTCGTTGTCATGGGGTGACAGCTTCCCACTTATTACCATATACGTTTTCTATTGGAACTAATGGTGCTTATCTATACAAATACAATATTCTTAAGTTTATCTTATATTTTACTTTCTTATAGTCTATTGGTTTACATGCTAATGGGCACTTGTCATATATTTTACATATATGATAGTGGATCCTATTTAATGCTTACTTGTTTTTATTGACTACCTTACTTACTACAAAATTACAATATTTAATAAACCTATCTCTTATATATTTATCTTCCATTATCCCGTCTATATTTTGTCTTTCGATATCTATTCCTATTTCAAATTCAACGTCAAATTTATACCTTGCATAAATGGGACAGTCCGTAATAATATGAAGAGCGCTCTCTTCCACCTGTGGATCACAGTCACACGCCGGACTCTCCTTACACTTGAAGCGATGCAAGTACGAGGAGAACCCGCCGTGTCCTGTCATGAGCTGGACAGTTCCTGGGGCCAACTTCAGGTTTCTAAGAACTGAGTACGCGCGAACAGCATCCGGAAAGAACACTTTAGTTGTTGACGCGGTTTCACCGGTTTTGTAGCGCCGGTTCCATTCGTCCAGCGACTCCAGGCGGATTTGTCGCTTGGCAAATGAAACCGGACACTTGTCGTATTGCGGCTTTGTTTTCCGGTGTAGCGCTGCGTCCTTCGCCAGTTCATCCGCTCTTTCGTTTCCTTCCAACCCTGCGTGTGCCTTAATCCAAAATAACCTCAGTATTTTGCCTTTATCGTTGATCTTTTTAATATTGGCTTTCGTCTCAACGGCTAGGGGATGGAAGGAAGTGCTGTCCACCACGGTCTCCAGGGCAGACCTGGAGTCGCAGTAAACATTGCAGAAAGGCTCTCTGGACTTTAGCGCATACTTCGTCGCTTCAGACAGGGCCAGTAGTTCCGCCTGGTATACGGTGCAGCACTGTTCCAGCAATAGTTTACGGGTACTTGTCTCCGTCGCGTCCTTCCATACGGAGAACGCGGCGCCGACTTTCCCCTCTATTTTACTGCCGTCTGTATATATATTTAGGCCCTCGTTAATGTGTTGTTCCAGTGCCGCCCCGTCCACCACGCACTTGAACTCTAGTTGCGTCTGTTCCGCAGGATGCAGCATATTCGCGTATCCAACTCTTCTCTCCATCTCTCGGTCTCCTATTAGTCGCTGGGTATGGCCTTTCTTTATTTCATAAAGCAAGGCTGCTTCCCGGGCTCTTATGTCCAGAGGAAGCAGCCCAGCGAGCAATAGTGCCGAGTTTAAAGAGACGGTTCTGTACGCTTTTACCGTCTTTTGTGCAAAGCCCCGCTGCACTGCGTTAAACTGTTTCTGAACTCCCAGTTTATTAGTGGCCGTCGCCCACGCACTCGCCGCGTAAAGGATGGTTGGCTCAACCACTGCAGTATATATGGTCCTTACTATCTCAGGCTGCAATCCCCAATTTACCTTGGCAGCTCTCGACAGTTGTTTGTAGAAGTTGAGCGCTTTGCGGCAGACGTTCGCCACATGCGGATTAAAAGTCAGTTTGTCATCGATGGTTAGGCCCAAAATTTTTATTTCTTTAGACATCAGAATGCCAACACCTCCCATTTCCAGATGTGGGATGTCGTACTTAAGCTTACGTGTTATAACCATGGCCATAGTTTTTTGTGGCGCAAATTTCAGCTTATTTTTGACACCCCACATCCGCACGTATTCAAGAGCGGCATTGGCATCCCGCTGTACTTCCTGTGCTGTTTTTCCATCGAAGACTAAGACCACATCATCTGCAAACGCCTGCGCATAGTCTCCCCTTCTGTCGAGTCCTTTCAAGAGCGGGTCCAGCAGAAGATTCCATAGCAACGGGCCTCCTATGGAGCCTTGGACGCATCCCTTGCTGGTTTCTTTACATAATTCTTTGCCAGCATACCTGACTCTCACCTTCCTGTCTCTCAGATAACTACCGATTACTCTTCTGAGGTTTATTGGACACTTTTCCTCTGCCAAACGGACCATTATGGCGGGCCACCAGGCGCTGTCAAAGGCTCCCTCTATATCCAAGGACACGAGTATGACCAGTTTTTTCTGATCCAGTTTTGTCCGGATGTTTTGTATGAGGGTATAGAGGGAGTCTTCGGTGCTCCTCTGGGGCATAAATCCGTATTGACGAGTACTTATCCTCGGTAGCAGATGGTATTTGAGTCGGGCAACCAGCATCTTTTCAAAGATTTTTCCCAGCACAGGTAGTAGGCCTATCGGCCTATATGACTTTGGGACGGTGTATGTAGATTTACCTGGCTTCCGCAGCACGACCACTGTTGCCTCCTTCCACAGATTGGGGAAATATTGTTTGGCGAGACATTGGTTTAAAAGTCCCAGGAACACCCCGGGGCTAGTTTTTATGGCGCAGGTACAGATATCCGATGTGAATCCGTCGGAACCGGGAGCCTTCTTAGGGTCGAAGGACCTTAACGTCACGTCGAGCTCAGTCTGTGTGAACGGTGGGTCACAGAGTTCATTTTGTTCCTCATCGTTCACTGTTTCTGCTAACTCTCGCGTTTGGCGGTGCTCCTCGCTATCGGTCTCCGTCAGGTCCTCTGGATAGAATGTTTCCGCCAGCAGCCTAACGGAGCCGACAGCATCAAGGACTTTACCCGCCTTCTCTAGTGGCAGGTCCTCTTCCCTACTCCTAGTTCTTCCGATGACCCTATAAATTCCTCCCCAGACGCTTTCCCGGTCCTGTTTCCCACAGAACTCCTTCCAGCTCTCAACCTGGGCCTTCTTGGTCTCTAATTCATATTCTTTTTTCTTTTTCAGGTACTCCTGGACGACCTTCTCCCTCCGGATCGGCGCAGCCCATCGGATTCTGCGTCTCCTGGCGGTGACTTCGCGCTTCATTTCAGCAAGTTTTTCGGACCACCACGGCATGGTAAGTACTTCTTTATTCTTCTTTCCGGGTATTGATTGAGTGCATGCCTTTGTGATAGCTTTTGTATAGTTTTCTATGGCTATCTCTATTTCATGTGTAGTTTGCATGTTTTCAATCTCTTCTATTGTTAATTTATACTTTACTTCCAATTGGGTCAGTTTCTCACGAAACTGACTCCAATTTGCCTTCCTTGTATTGTATTTTCTGGTTGTTCTTTCTATTGTCGTGCCTTTTGATTTTTTAAGTAGTATGTTGAAAGTTATGCCGTTGTGGTCCGAACTCGTGAGGTTTTCTACCACAGTCCAGTCTACCACCAGGTCCAGCATGTCCGCCGTGCAGGCCGTGACATCCACGTGACTGAAAAACCGCTTTCCTCCCCGAATGGTGTCGAAGGTCGGAGTTTGCCCTATATTAAGAATTTGAAGACCCAGGTCATCAAGAGCTCCCCCCATGTCATCGCCTCGGCCATCTATTACCGTACTGCCCCACCATGTGCTTTTTGCGTTGGCGTCCCCTCCAATAAGCATTCTTCTGAGTCCTAAACTCTGAGCAATCGTCGTTAGCTGGTCCAAGTAGGGTCCTATGGGTTGGTCCGGTTCGAGATAATAGGACACCAGCGTGATCTTCCAGGCGCTGGTTTGGATTCCCACCACTGCGATGTTGTTTGTGGTGAGTTTTGGATACTGGATTACGTCTAATTCGGCGTTAAAGACAACTATTGCCGCTTTCACAGTTCCTTCTCCTTGATCAGTGCTCTGGAAGACCCTTATACCCCGGCGGCTCCTCACCCCTTTCTCCGCGCCAACGTACGGCTCCTGCAAGAGAGCAACTGCGATTTCACGCTTTTCTGACTCAATGAGTAATTCGTCAGTGGCCAGTCTGCTTCTTTGCAGGTTTGCCTGCACAACTTTTAGCGGACAGACTGTGACCACGCCCTTAGCAATACGCCACGGTGGATCTCGCAAGGGCTTCCCACTTGCGCCTCACCGGGCAATCACTGCTAAAGGCGTTGTGGTCCGCCCTCTCCACTCCAGCTTTAGTGCAATTTATGCAGCTTGGAGATGCGTGTGCGAGCCAGTCCGCGCAATCGATTCTTAAGTGCAGTCCTCCACAGTGACTGCACTTTTCAGCGCTCTCCCTACAGAAGCGTCTGCCGTGCCCATACGCCAGGCAGAGGGAGCACTGGATCAACGGAGATTGGTCCTCCACTCGCACCCTCTGCAAATCTATGTGCGCAGTTTCCGCCTGCAACATCCGCCTCCATATTGCAGGAGACACCTTAGCGACCACATGGCTGGTGAGGGAGTTTCTAGTTTTCTTCCTGTACTTTATCTCGAACCTGTTTTCCTTTTCCTCGAGACCAGAAAAGACACTGCCGTTCTGGTTTCGTACGGCTCGGAGGATATCTTCGTCGGAGTTGTAGTTCAGGACGTTCCTGAATATAAGTAGAGGGTCCTTGTTCTTGACCTCTTCGACGTTTAGCTGATTTCCTGCTTTTCTGAGTCTCTCTTTTACCTTGGATCTCTCCTCTTCAGTCTGGCACCCCACAATAATTTTTCTGTCTTTAGCCTTCTTTATTCTGTCCACCCTGATTCCCTCTTCCTTCGCATTTATCACTTTTCTTATTTTATTTAAAACTTCTTCTCCTGTTTCGGTCTCATCTCTTGACGAGACCACCACGGAGTGCAGCACCGTCTGCTCCGGGAGATGTCTCCAAGAACGGCCAGCCGCTACACTCGCGTACGTGGTCCCCTCAAGAGACGTCACCACTTGCTGCTTTTCTATCGTTTCCCTTAGCTTTTCCATTTTGATACTATTTTCATTAATTAGCTCCATGTGCTCTGACATCTTTTTAATCAGTTCTTCTTCTTTCCCTTTCCTTGCTTCCGGTTTTTCCATTCCTCCGTCTCCGGTCGAAGACGGTGTAGGCTCAGGATCTACTGGACCCTTTTCTTTCTCAGCCTCTCTGACCAGATTATATAGACGCTCGACGGCTTGGGTTACTCCTATTTTGATATCCGTCCTCAAATTTTTGGAGTTTCCCAAGTGTAGTTTGGCTTTTGTAAGGCAGGCGCGGGCTTCTGCCAACCTGCTAACATAATTTTCCTTAACCGGGCTAACTATAACTTCTATTGAAGGCTTGGAGGCCAGTTCTCCAGTCTCTTGGCTTCTCGAGGCATCCGAAGATAGCCTTCGGGTTTTTGGCTTTGAGGGGGCCGCCACTGGCTTCTTCACCTTCTTCAGAGAGGTCTTAGCTCTTGCCTCGATCTCGCCAATACTGCGTCTGACCACGAAGGTTTTTTCTTGAATTTCCGACGAGAGACTCGTCCCCTCCGTCGATTCCGTATCCTTTTGAGTAGGATTCGATGCCTCAGATTTCGGGGGCGAGTCCCCCACCGGCGCCACGCCCTTCTTGGTCGGAGGGGTTCTGATCCCAAGCATAGCTTTGCCGGTGTAAGATAGCCGCTATTACTAGTACGACGTGTAAAGAGCGTCTGTACTAGTAGAGTCTTTAATCAAAAGTCTTATAATCTATGTCAATATACAATTGTCTCGATAGCGAGTTGTCCTAATTACCTAACCTACAATAGTATAAAAGAACAAAACAACAGAAATAAAATAAATTTATCAATGTCAAAATAAAAATATTAAAATAAAATTGACAATTAAAAATATCAAATTATTAGGTGCTCTATGTAGAGTGTTGAGCTCTACATAGGCGTGTCAGCGATTTGACGTGCGTATTCAACGTTAAAAACAAAAGACAAGATACAAACAGGGTAAATAAAAATAAAAACAAAATAAAATAAATCGACTCTACGTAGAGTCTACCTCTACGTACAGGCAGGTAGTCCTGCTACCGGTCAGTTTGTCCGAAGAAACCCCGTCAAAATCGGACAGCGGATTCCCGAGATATGGAGCTTTTAGTTTTTTCAAGATGGCGGACAAAATGGCCGCCAAAACTTGTAATCAAAATATCTCGGTCCGTATAAGTCCTAGAACTTCGGGGTTTCTTCAGGCGTATGTACCTCGTCCCCGTCTAGGTTCAAGCACAGAATGTAGAGTCAAAAAATTTTGACTCTACCTAGAGCCCCAGGTCAAATCAAGTCAGAGAGGGTTCAGTGACGGTAACAGCAGTGTAAACCCCGTCCCAATCAGACCACTCCAGCGAGAGTTATGCCCGTTCAAAACAATCCAAAATGGCGTCCAATATGGCCGTTCAAGGACTAACTTTGGCGGTTTTTGTCCGAACTGGACCGTGTTTGGGCTTGTTTTGAAGAGCACAACCCCCACAATGGCTTGGGTTAGGCCAAGTGCTGATAAGTCCCCCCCCTGATTTGATAAATTCAAAAAACACTAAAATTTAACCTAAAAATGGTCTAGCCACGCGAATATTTGCCGAAAAATTCCTGAAATTTTGCACAGACCCCCAAACAATTTTTAAAAATATATTCCTAAATTTTAAATTTTCCTAACTTTAAATTTAGGGGTACCTCGTGGTCCACCTAAATTTTCAAAAAATTTTATCTCAGAAACTAACTGATTAACCTATATCCAAATTTTTATCTATAATAAAGGGCCTTAAAATCTATATAAAACTAATTTTAAACATATACGTCATCGATCTTTTGATCGAGATAAAATTATTTAAAAATTTACAAAAATTTAAAACTACCCTAACTTTGTGAAAAATTTACTTAGGTCAAAAAGAAAAGTGCCTCCCTGGTCTCAGCAGCGGTGTCCCAGTGGTCCAATTGTCAGCTTTCTCCTGGCTGTCCTGGATCGCCGACCTCGTGGCCACGTGGTTATTGTTTTTCTGCCTTTATCTCCGCGCTCCTGCGCGGGAAAAATCGGGAGAGGCAGAAAAACGATAGTGCTCCTGGAGGCCTTTCAGATGGCACCATAAAAAGTATATGTTACCGCTGCAGAACTTTAATAAAATCCACTTTAAACTTTAAAATTTTTGAAATTTTCACTCTTTCCGTGATAACTCCGTGAGGAATACACTTGGCGATGCAGCGTTTGCACAGCCGTATGCGCCTCGTGATTCCTCAAATTTTGGTATGTCACACGGCTTTAAAAAACACTTTTTCGAATTTTGGCGAATTTTTTCGCGTGGAGGTTTGGTTGCAAGTGGGCGCTCCGGAGTGCGGTTGGAGCCAGACTGGTTAGGTTAGGTTAGGTTAGGTTAGGTTAGGTTAGGTTAGGTTAGGTTAGGTTAGGTTAGGTTAGGTTAGGTTAGGTTAGGTTAGGTTAGGTTAGGTTAG
>OU975456.1:40000-42500 GCA_918857605.2 Philereme vetulata | reverse complement strand
GGTTAGGTTAGGTTAGGTTAGGTTAGGTTAGGTTAGGTTAGGTTAGGTTAGGTTAGGTTAGGTTAGGTTAGGTTAGGTTAGGTTAGGTTAGGTTAGGTTAGGTTAGGTTAGGTTAGGTTAGGTTAGGTTAGGTTAGGTTAGGTTAGGTTAGGTTAGGTTAGGTTAGGTTAGGTTAGGTTAGGTTAGGTTAGGTTAGGTTAGGTTAGGTTAGGTTAGGTTAGGTTAGGTTAGGTTAGGTTAGGTTAGGTTAGGTTAGGTTAGGTTAGGTTAGGTTAGGTTAGGTTAGGTTAGGTTAGGTTAGGTTAGGTTAGGTTAGGTTAGGTTAGGTTAGGTTAGGTTAGGTTAGGTTAGGTTAGGTTAGGTTAGGTTAGGTTAGGTTAGGTTAGGTTAGGTTAGGTTAGGTTAGGTTAGGTTAGGTTAGGTTAGGTTAGGTTAGGTTAGGTTAGGTTAGGTTAGGTTAGGTTAGGTTAGGTTAGGTTAGGTTAGGTTAGGTTAGGTTAGGTTAGGTTAGGTTAGGTTAGGTTAGGTTAGGTTAGGTTAGGTTAGGTTAGGTTAGGTTAGGTTAGGTTAGGTTAGGTTAGGTTAGGTTAGGTTAGGTTAGGTTAGGTTAGGTTAGGTTAGGTTAGGTTAGGTTAGGTTAGGTTAGGTTAGGTTAGGTTAGGTTAGGTTAGGTTAGGTTAGGTTAGGTTAGGTTAGGTTAGGTTAGGTTAGGTTAGGTTAGGTTAGGTTAGGTTAGGTTAGGTTAGGTTAGGTTAGGTTAGGTTAGGTTAGGTTAGGTTAGGTTAGGTTAGGTTAGGTTAGGTTAGGTTAGGTTAGGTTAGGTTAGGTTAGGTTAGGTTAGGTTAGGTTAGGTTAGGTTAGGTTAGGTTAGGTTAGGTTAGGTTAGGTTAGGTTAGGTTAGGTTAGGTTAGGTTAGGTTAGGTTAGGTTAGGTTAGGTTAGGTTAGGTTAGGTTAGGTTAGGTTAGGTTAGGTTAGGTTAGGTTAGGTTAGGTTAGGTTAGGTTAGGTTAGGTTAGGTTAGGTTAGGTTAGGTTAGGTTAGGTTAGGTTAGGTTAGGTTAGGTTAGGTTAGGTTAGGTTAGGTTAGGTTAGGTTAGGTTAGGTTAGGTTAGGTTAGGTTAGGTTAGGTTAGGTTAGGTTAGGTTAGGTTAGGTTAGGTTAGGTTAGGTTAGGTTAGGTTAGGTTAGGTTAGGTTAGGTTAGGTTAGGTTAGGTTAGGTTAGGTTAGGTTAGGTTAGGTTAGGTTAGGTTAGGTTAGGTTAGGTTAGGTTAGGTTAGGTTAGGTTAGGTTAGGTTAGGTTAGGTTAGGTTAGGTTAGGTTAGGTTAGGTTAGGTTAGGTTAGGTTAGGTTAGGTTAGGTTAGGTTAGGTTAGGTTAGGTTAGGTTAGGTTAGGTTAGGTTAGGTTAGGTTAGGTTAGGTTAGGTTAGGTTAGGTTAGGTTAGGTTAGGTTAGGTTAGGTTAGGTTAGGTTAGGTTAGGTTAGGTTAGGTTAGGTTAGGTTAGGTTAGGTTAGGTTAGGTTAGGTTAGGTTAGGTTAGGTTAGGTTAGGTTAGGTTAGGTTAGGTTAGGTTAGGTTAGGTTAGGTTAGGTTAGGTTAGGTTAGGTTAGGTTAGGTTAGGTTAGGTTAGGTTAGGTTAGGTTAGGTTAGGTTAGGTTAGGTTAGGTTAGGTTAGGTTAGGTTAGGTTAGGTTAGGTTAGGTTAGGTTAGGTTAGGTTAGGTTAGGTTAGGTTAGGTTAGGTTAGGTTAGGTTAGGTTAGGTTAGGTTAGGTTAGGTTAGGTTAGGTTAGGTTAGGTTAGGTTAGGTTAGGTTAGGTTAGGTTAGGTTAGGTTAGGTTAGGTTAGGTTAGGTTAGGTTAGGTTAGGTTAGGTTAGGTTAGGTTAGGTTAGGTTAGGTTAGGTTAGGTTAGGTTAGGTTAGGTTAGGTTAGGTTAGGTTAGGTTAGGTTAGGTTAGGTTAGGTTAGGTTAGGTTAGGTTAGGTTAGGTTAGGTTAGGTTAGGTTAGGTTAGGTTAGGTTAGGTTAGGTTAGGTTAGGTTAGGTTAGGTTAGGTTAGGTTAGGTTAGGTTAGGTTAGGTTAGGTTAGGTTAGGTTAGGTTAGGTTAGGTTAGGTTAGGTTAGGTTAGGTTAGGTTAGGTTAGGTTAGGTTAGGTTAGGTTAGGTTAGGTTAGGTTAGGTTAGGTTAGGTTAGGTTAGGTTAGGTTAGGTTAGGTTAGGTTAGGTTAGGTTAGGTTAGGTTAGGTTAGGTTAGGTTAGGTTAGGTTAGGTTAGGTTAGGTTAGGTTAGGTTAGGTTAGGTTAGGTTAGGTTAGGTTAGGTTAGGTTAGGTTAGGTTAGGTTAGGTTAGGTTAGGTTAGGTTAGGTTAGGTTAGGTTAGGTTAGGTTAGGTTAGGTTAGGTTAGGTTAGGTTAGGTTAGGTTAGGTTAGGTTAGGTTAGGTTAGGTTAGGTTAGGTTAGGTTAGGTTAGGTTAGGTTAGGTTAGGTTAGGTTAGGTTAGGTTAGGTTA
>OU975456.1:0-37500 GCA_918857605.2 Philereme vetulata | reverse complement strand
CTTATTACTTAAGGGGTGCTTTCTTACTTTATTATATATTTTTAACAGCTACTATCTTACAACTTTTTACTTGTGATATTACTAATTTACAAAATGTACTTATACTTATTTCTTATTGTCTACTTATTTATATTGAATGTATTGTATATATTACACAATATATAACTAACATTTCTTAATTTACCGTCTTTATTTGACTTGCAAGCTTAATTTAATTTATATTCTACTGGCCCATCTTATATGTTTATGTTTATAATTATCAAAGTATATACTAAACATATTTTAATTACTTATTCCTATTTATTACTACCTTAACTATTTTCACACAGTATTCTAAAAATTTTACTCGCGCATATTTATCAGCCATAATTATATGTACATTTTCAAGTTTTATGTCACAATCTAGCAGTTGCTCAGTCTCGAACCTAAGCTTTGCAAATACTGGGCATCTAAACAGAAGGTGCGGCACAGACTCATCCACTCCTTGTTCGCAGATGCACGATGGGTCCCCTTTACACTTGAAACGATGCAAGTATTCTGAGAACCCACCGTGCCCCGTCATTAGCTGAGTAGTCAGCCCTGCTGGTCTTATCTTATTTACCGTTCTGTGTCCCTCAACCGCATCTGGGAAGAACATTTTGGTGACGGCTGCCGTTTGTCCCGACTGGTACCGTGCGTTCCATTCGTCAAGGGACCGCAAACGTATGTGTCTCTTGACGAATGAAACCGGGCAGCTGTCATAGTCCGGCTTTTTCTTAGAATGCAGCGCGGCCTCCTTTGCCAATTCGTCTGCGCGCTCATTTCCCTCCAATCCTGCATGTGCTTTGATCCAGAATAAGGAGATTTCCTTATTCTGGAGGCTGCTGTTCTCAATGTTTTCTCTGGTTTTGACAGCTAGGGGATGGAGGGAATATGGATTTGCAACTGTTTCCAGGGCCGAGCGCGAATCGCTGAGAATGGCGAATCTGGTCTCGCTTCGTCGCAGTACGATTTTAGTGGCGTGACATATGGCCAAGAGTTCAGCCTGGTAGACGGTGCAGTACGATGACAGATTAAGCTTGAGGGTTTTGGTCTCGGCTTCATTACTCCAGAGAGACAATGCTGCTCCGACTTTGCCCTCAATCTTGCTGCCATCGGTGTAAATCTGTACTGCGTGGTTCACATGGGAGTTCACCTCCTCCTGGTTTACCAGACTTATGAAGTCAAGGCGCATATGTCTTGCCGGATGCTGGCTTTCGGCAAAGGCCAGCTTGCGCTCTACCTCTCGATCTGCTGTTTCCGGCTGGGGTACTCCCCTCTTAGCTTCATATAACGATGCCGCCTCACGGATTCGTATATCGAGAGGCAGTATCCCAGCCAGCATCAGCGCCGAGTTTAGGGAAACAGTCCTGTATGCACCACACAGCTTCTGCGCAAAGCCCCTTTGCACTGCGTTCAGCTGCTTTTGGACCCCAATTTTGTTTGTTGCCCTTACCCAGGCTCCTGCAGCATAAGTTATTATGGGCTCTACCGTGGCCGTGTAAATCACCCTTACAACTTCGGGGTGGAGACCCCAACTGATCTTGGCGGCTCGCGAAAGCTGCTTGTAGACGCTTAACGCCTTCTTGCAGATATTCGCAACGTGGGCGTTGAACGTCAGCTTGTCGTCAATGGTGAGCCCCAGGATCTTTATCTCGTTAGTCAAGCCAATGTCGGTCCCGCCCATGCTCAATCGTGGTGTGTCAAACTTCAATTTTTTTGTAATAACCATCGCCTGGGTTTTTTGTGGCGCGAATTTCAATTTGTTTTTGACACCCCAAGCCCGAACATACGCGAGCGCGGCATTGGCCTGTCTCTCCACCTCTAACGCCGTGTCTGCGGCAAACACCAACACCACGTCGTCTGCGAAAGCCTGACAATAATCACCCCGGCGTGCAAGTCCCTTAAGGAGTGGATCAAGGAGAAGATTCCAAAGAATTGGCCCGCTAATCGATCCCTGCACGCATCCCTTTTGAGTGCCCTTTATGTACTCTTCTCCGGCGTACCTCACTCGGACCTTACGGTCCTGTAGGTAGCTGTCCATGAGTCGCCGGAGATTGACCGGACACTCTTCCTCGGCAAGTCTAACCTTAATTGCGGGCCACCAGGCGCTATCGAAGGCTCCCTCTATGTCCAATGATATTACGGTTATTAATTTCTTATCATTTAGTTTACCGTATAGATATTGCATCATGTCATAGAGGGAGTCCTCGGTGCTCCGCTGGGGTATAAAACCATATTGTCGTGAGCTCATTTTCGGGAGCAGGTGGTATTTGAGTCTCCCGACAACCATTTTCTCCAGAATCTTCCCCATGACCGGTAACAGGCCAATAGGCCTGTAGGACTTGGGTTTGGTATAGTCTTCTTTGCCGGGCTTTCGCAGAACAACCACCGTCGCCTCTTTCCAAATAGTTGGGAAATGGCCGAGTTCTTGGCACTTATTCATGAGCGCCAGGTTTAGTTCCATATGTTTGGAAACAACCTGGCTGCAGATATCAGCGGTGAGACCGTCCATTCCCGGAGCCTTTTTTGGATTAAAACTCTCCGCCGCGGCCCAGAGTTCTTCGACCGTAAATGCTGGGTCATGTACCTCATCATGTACCCAGTTATTTGCGTTTGCTGCGAGAAGTCTGGTCCGTCGGTGGTCTGAGTTGTCATCACGATCAAGGTCCTCAGGGAAGAAGGTCTCCGCCAAGGTGCTGGCTGACTCCTTTTGGTCCAGTTGGTGGCCGTCCTTCACCAGTGGGATGTCTTCCTGGCGTTTGGTGGTGTTTTTAATGACGCGGTAGATGCTCTCCCAGAGGCCTTCCTTGTCTTGCTTGGTGCAGAAGTCCTTCCAGCTGTCAATCTGTGCCTTTTTTGCTGCAAGCTCATACTCCTCTTTTTGTTGCAGGTACTCGCTGACGACCCTCGACCTCCGGATCGGCGCTGCACATCGGATCCTGCGTTTCCTGGTGGCGACTTTCCTCTTCATTTTTTCAAGCTCTTCGGACCACCATGGCATGGTAAGTGTTTCATTCTGTCTCTTTTTTAATAATATAAAATTGCATGTATTGATAATTTGTTCCATGTATAATTCAGTAAACTTGTCTATTGCCTTAGGTGTTTGGGTTTGGTCTATTTCTTTTTTATTTATATTATTTTCTGCCATTAACTGGGTCAGTTTCTTGTGAAACCGATCCCAGTCAACTTTTTTGGTGTTGTAAACCCTGGTTGTCCTGTTTATGCTGATTCCTTTAGATTTTTGTAATTTAATTCTAAATACCATGCCATTGTGGTCCGAACTCGTCAGGTCTTCGACGACTCTCCAGTCGTCCACCAGCCCGAGCATATCCTCTGAGCAGGCCGTAACATCAACATGGCTAGTTAGTCTCCGGCCTCCTCTGATTGTGTCGAAGGTCGGGGCGTCTCCGTCATTGAGCACCTGCCAAGACATCTCCTCAAGCACACCCGCAAAGTCTTCGCCCCTCGAGTCGACTACGTCACTTCCCCACCAGCAACTCTTGGCGTTGGCGTCTCCACCGATGATCAGCCTCTGCGGTCCGATCTCTTCTCGGATCTTCTTTAATTGCTCCAAGTATGGTTCTATGGGTTGATCGGGCTCAAAGTAGTATGACACCACGGCGATATTCCAGGCCAACGTTCGGACTCTCACCACGACAATGTTATTTGTGGTGAGAGTTGGGTACTGAATTATGTCGAGGTCGCGGTTATACACGGCGATAGCCGCTTTGACCTTACCTTCCCCTGGGTTGGTGTTCTGGAATATCCTCACTCCTCTGTAGTTCTTCATACTACTTGAGCCCCCCACATAGGGTTCTTGGAGCAGAGCTATGGTCGCTTTCCTGCGATCCGCTTCGATCATCAGCTCATCGGTGGCGAGCTGCTTCCTCTGTAAATTGGCTTGCAACACCAAGTAAGAAGCTTCGCTGATGGGGGTGCCGCCTCCGTTCGTATTGCTGCCCGTGACCACCTTAGCAATAGGCCGTGGTGGCCCTCGCCAGCGCATCCCACCTCCTCCTTATCGGACAATCAGGACTGAATGCGTTATGTTCTGCGTTTGTCAGTTTAGCATGAGTGCAGTTGCAGCATGTCGGCGCTGCACCAACGATCCAATCCGGACAGTCCGACTTTTTGTGGGGTCCGGCACAATGGCTGCACTTTTCGATCGTTTCTTTACAGAAACGCCTGCCATGGCCGTACCCCAGGCAGAGGGAGCATTGGACGAGGGGCGATTGGTCCGCAACTCGAATACGCTGGAGGTCAATTTGGACGGTCTCCGCGTCTATTATCCTGTTCCAGACTCTGGGAGACACCCTAACGACGACGTGATTTATTAACGGATTTCGTGTTTTTTTCCTGTAACGGATCTCCACTCTGACGTCCTGTTTGTCCAGATCTTTGAATATCCTCTCGTTCTGATTTCTCAGAGCGAGAAGGATATCATCGTCACTGTTATACGACAGAACGTCTCTCAAAATTAGGAGTGGGTCCTTGTTTTTGACGTTGTCGACGTTAAGGTGGCTCCCAGCACTTTGGATCCTCTCTGTGAGCACCCGCCTTTCCTCCTCGCTTCGACATCCCACGATGACTTTCCTGTCTTTCGCTTTCCTAATTTTGTCAATTGTGACTCCCCCTTCTTTGGCTTTCACCGCGGCCCGGATCTTGTTAAGCACCTCGTCCCCGGACTCAGTTTCATCTTTGGAGGTGACGACCACAGAGTGCAAGGTGGCTTGCTCCGGGAATTTTCCCTTGTGGTTGCCAGCCGCCACGCTTGCATAGGTGGTAGCCTCCTCCAAGGCTTTTTTGTGGGACACTAAAGTGCTCTTGAGTCCCTCCATCAACTCGGTATTTGCCGTTACGATTTTGAGGTGCTCCTCCATTTTCTTCAACAGCGCTTTTTCCACCTGGCTAGGTGCAGGGTGGGCAGTTGGTGTAGGGTGTAAAGGTTCCTCCACTTCCTTCCCGTCCTGCCCCTTGCTCTGAGCTGTTGATTTTCCGGTTACCGCTTCCGACTCCTTCAACAATTGATACAGCCGTTCGACGGCTGCAGTGATCCCCTCTTTATATTCCCCTTTTAAATTTTTGGCACTTCCGAGGTTAAGCTTTGCCTTATTTAGGCATGCTCTTCCCTCGGCAACTCTGTTGGGATAGGTCGGCTTCGGGGACGGGCCATCCGAGGCGACCGAAGATGGAGTTCGGGATTTTGCCTTCGAGGGGCCCGCCACCGGCGCCGACGCCTTTTTCGGGGAGGTCTTTGATTTGGCCTCTATCTCGACAATGCTTCGACGGACGACGAAGGTCTTGTCCTGGGTATTGGACGAGGTACCTACCTCCTCCGCCGATGACACGGCCTTTTGGGGGGAGTTTTCTGTCACTTTTTTCACGGGGGTTCTCATTCCAAACATGGTTGCGTCAATGTAGGATAGTCGCTACTATACTAGTAAGACGTGTAAAAGGCGTCTATACTAGTTTTATCCTATTAGTCAAAATATTTTAATACAATTTGAATTAAATAATAAATTTTTGTCAACTTACAATACTATTATAAAATCCTAATCTAAGATAAAAAAAAAAGATCGGCGCAATAAAAACGCAAATAAAAATTTCAATCCGCGTCAATTTTGTAGTGCGCTACCCAATGTGCACTTGAAGTAAGAATTAATTTAGTATTATTTAGATTATTAATTTATTATTATATATAGGTATTAATTTAAATTTTGTGTGTACTCTATGTTGAGCGTTATGCTCTACTTAGGTGTGTCAATGGTTAAGCGTGCGCGCTTTACATAAACATACAAAATGAGCAGAAGAAAAGCTACGGAAACAAATAAAATAAAATAAAATATAAAATTTTAAACAACTCTATATAGAGTCGGCCTCTATGTTAATGCAAGTAGTCCGGCTACCGGTCAGTTTACCTGCGAAAACCCCGTCAAAATTGGATGGCGGGTTAACGAGATATGAAGCTTTTTATTTTTTCCAAAATGGCGGACAAAATGGCCGCCAAAGCTTGTTAATAAAATATCTCGGTCGATATAGGTGCCAGCAGTGAAAACCGCGCCTCAATCGGATCACTCTAGCAAAAGTTATGTAGAATTTAAAATTTTCAAAATGGCGGACAAAATGGCTGCCAATTTTCTATATCTCCATAACTTTGCGAGTTTAAGTCGTAGAGAGACGCGGCTTTGAGCAAAGTGTACTGCACAACACAGTCTTCGCCTCCTGCAGGTTGGTTAAGGTTGGAAAAAAGTGACTCTACCTAGAACCCCAACCAGTTTTAGCAGACTCCGTTGGTGAAGACCACTCCAAAACAGAAAACCGCTCTCCAATCTGACGATCCGCTGCCGAGTTATCCTCGTTTGAATTTTTCAAAGATGGCGACCAAAATGGCCGCTCTGGAGCAACTCTGGCAATTACAGCCCGATTCAGCCCGAGTTTGGGCTCGTTTAAAAGGTATTTTAAGTCCCTATTTGAATATTCCCCCCGCGGTACAATATTATTACTCCCCGAATTAAAAATAACAAAAAACTAAAAAATATAGAGTAAAACTAATCCTAAAAATACAATTTTGGTCTAATAATTCGGGAAAAAACTTATAATAACTTAAAAAATTTTGACCTATTTATATTAAATTAAATTTTTTCTCTAAGTACTTTAAAAGGGGGACCTCGTGTTTGTCTAAATAATTAAAAAATTTATATCTCAAAAACCAGTTGATCAACCCCAGTCGAATTTTTTATGTAAAGTAGAGGACCCTAAGCTCTACAAAAAATAAATTTAAAAAAGAGGGGTTACCGATCTCTTCAACGAGTTGAAAATATTTGAAAAATTTAAAAATTTAAAATTGCTCTAACTTAGTCAAAAATTTACCTAGCTAAAAACTAAAAGTGCCTCCGGTATCTCCACGTTGGTGTCTTGAAAGCCCCGATGTCAGTTTTCTTCTTAGCTCTTCGGATCGCTGACCTCGTGGCACGTGGTTTTTGTTTTTTTCGCCTTTATTTCCGCGCTCCTGCGCGGAAAAAATCGGCAAAAGAAACAGTCTTGTAGAGCTCCCGAAGGCCCTTCGGATGACGTTTTAAAAATTGTAGGTCACCGCTGTAGATCCGGAGAAAAATCCTTTTTAAACTTTGAAACTCTCAAACTTTTCACTTTTTTCGTGATGGCGCCGCGGAAAAAACACTTGGCGACACAGCGTTTTCACAGCCGTGTGCGCCTTGTGATTCCTCAATTTTTAATATATCACGCGACAGTAAAATTCACTACTTTCAATTTTTGCCGAATTTTTTAACGCGGAGGCTAGCTTGTAAGTGGGCGCTCCAGAGTGCGGTTGGCGCCGGACTGGGTTAGGTTAGGTTAGGTTAGGTTAGGTTAGGTTAGGTTAGGTTAGGTTAGGTTAGGTTAGGTTAGGTTAGGTTAGGTTAGGTTAGGTTAGGTTAGGTTAGGTTAGGTTAGGTTAGGTTAGGTTAGGTTAGGTTAGGTTAGGTTAGGTTAGGTTAGGTTAGGTTAGGTTAGGTTAGGTTAGGTTAGGTTAGGTTAGGTTAGGTTAGGTTAGGTTAGGTTAGGTTAGGTTAGGTTAGGTTAGGTTAGGTTAGGTTAGGTTAGGTTAGGTTAGGTTAGGTTAGGTTAGGTTAGGTTAGGTTAGGTTAGGTTAGGTTAGGTTAGGTTAGGTTAGGTTAGGTTAGGTTAGGTTAGGTTAGGTTAGGTTAGGTTAGGTTAGGTTAGGTTAGGTTAGGTTAGGTTAGGTTAGGTTAGGTTAGGTTAGGTTAGGTTAGGTTAGGTTAGGTTAGGTTAGGTTAGGTTAGGTTAGGTTAGGTTAGGTTAGGTTAGGTTAGGTTAGGTTAGGTTAGGTTAGGTTAGGTTAGGTTAGGTTAGGTTAGGTTAGGTTAGGTTAGGTTAGGTTAGGTTAGGTTAGGTTAGGTTAGGTTAGGTTAGGTTAGGTTAGGTTAGGTTAGGTTAGGTTAGGTTAGGTTAGGTTAGGTTAGGTTAGGTTAGGTTAGGTTAGGTTAGGTTAGGTTAGGTTAGGTTAGGTTAGGTTAGGTTAGGTTAGGTTAGGTTAGGTTAGGTTAGGTTAGGTTAGGTTAGGTTAGGTTAGGTTAGGTTAGGTTAGGTTAGGTTAGGTTAGGTTAGGTTAGGTTAGGTTAGGTTTTTTTTTTTTTTTTTTTTTTTTTTATTCCTGTCCGGACGCAGAGGTCCGGCCCGCGAGCTATCCTACATGATGGTTTCCCTGACTTGATCAGGGATTTGGCTACGGGGATTGGGATTGTTTTGTAAGGTTCATTTATTTATTCTTTAATATTCAAGGTTCTAATATGTTTACATTTCTGTACTTATTACATTTTTATGTTTTACAAGATTATGCTACTTATTATTTAAGGAGTTCATTTATTAATTTAATAAATACATTTCTGAAAGCAAATATTTCTACAACTCTTTACTTATGACATTTATAATTTTACAGTACTAATCTTGTTTCTTATAATCTACTTATTACTTAAGGGATGCTTTTTATTTTATTATATATTTGTAACCGCTACTGTCTTACAACTTTTTACTTATGACATAACTAATTTACAAAAATTTACTTATACTAATTCCTTGTTGTCTACTTATTTATCTCGAATGTATTGTATATATTACATAATATATATCTAACATTTCTTATTTTACAGTTTTTATTCTACTTGCAACTCAACTTTGTTTATACTCTACTGTCTATTATATGTTTAAGTTTATAATTAACAAAGTATATACTAAACATATTTTATTTACTTATTTCTATTTATTACAACCTTAACTATTTTCACACAGTATTCTAAAAACTTTAATCTTACATATTTATTAGCTATAATTACATGTAAATTTTCGTGCTTTATATCATAGTCTAGCAGCTGTTCAGTCTCGAATCTGAGTTTTGCGAATACTGGACATCTAAACAGGAGGTGAGGCACAGACTCGTCTACCCCTGGTTCGCAAATGCACGATGGGTCCCCTTTACACTTGAATCGATACAAGTATTCCGAGAACCCACCGTGTCCCGTCATCACCTGAGTCATTAGGCCCGTTGGTCTGATTTTTGTCACCGTTTTGTGTCCCTCAACCGCATCCGGGAAGAACATTTTGGTGACGGTTGCCGTATGTCCCGACTGGTAACGTGTGTTCCATTCGTCAAGGGACCGTAAACGTATTTGTCTCTTGACGAATGAAACCGGGCAGCTGTCATAGTCAGGCCTTTTCTTCGAATGCAGTGCGGCCTCCTTTGCCAGTTGGTCTGCGCGCTCATTTCCCTCCAGTCCTGCATGTGCTTTGATCCAGAACAAGGAAACTTCCTTTTTCTGGAGTCTGCTGTTCTTGATGTTGTCTCTGGTTTTGACAGCTAGGGGATGGAGGGAATATGGGTTTGCGACTGTTTCCAGGGCCGAGCGCGAATCGCTGAGAATAGCAAAACTGGCCTCGCTTCGTTGCAATATGATTTTTGTGGCGTGGCATATGGCCAAGAGTTCAGCCTGGTAGACGGTGCAGTACGATGACAGCTTAAGCTTGAGGGTTTTGGTCTCGGCTTCATTGCTCCAAAGAGACAATGCCGCTCCGACCTTGCCCTCAATCTTGCTGCCATCGGTGTAGATCTGGACTGCTTGGTTTACGTGGGAGTTCATCTCCTCCTGGTCTACCAGACTTATGAAGTCAAGGCGCATATGTCTTGCCGGATGCTGGGTTTCGGCGAAGGCCAGCCTGCGCTCCACCTCTCGATCTAATATTGCTGGCTGGGGTACTCCTCTCTTAGCTTCATACAACGATGCCGCCTCACGGATTCGTATATCAAGAGGCAGTATCCCTGCCAGCACCAGCGCCGAGTTCAGGGAAACAGTCCTGTATGAACCACATAACTTCTGTGCAAAGCCCCTTTGGACTGCGTTTAGCTGCTTTTGGACCCCGATCTTGTTTGTTGCCTTTGCCCAGGCTCCTGCAGCGTACGTAATTATGGGCTCCACCGTGGCCGTGTAGATCACCCTTATGATTTCGGGGTGGAGGCCCCAACTGACCTTGGCGGCTCGCGAAAGCTGCTTGTAGACGCTCAACGCCTTCTTGCAGATAGGTTAGGTTAGGTTAGGTTAGGTTAGGTTAGGTTAGGTTAGGTTAGGTTAGGTTAGGTTAGGTTAGGTTAGGTTAGGTTAGGTTAGGTTAGGTTAGGTTAGGTTAGGTTAGGTTAGGTTAGGTTAGGTTAGGTTAGGTTAGGTTAGGTTAGGTTAGGTTAGGTTAGGTTAGGTTAGGTTAGGTTAGGTTAGGTTAGGTTAGGTTAGGTTAGGTTAGGTTAGGTTAGGTTAGGTTAGGTTAGGTTAGGTTAGGTTAGGTTAGGTTAGGTTAGGTTAGGTTAGGTTAGGTTAGGTTAGGTTAGGTTAGGTTAGGTTAGGTTAGGTTAGGTTAGGTTAGGTTAGGTTAGGTTAGGTTAGGTTAGGTTAGGTTAGGTTAGGTTAGGTTAGGTTAGGTTAGGTTAGGTTAGGTTAGGTTAGGTTAGGTTAGGTTAGGTTAGGTTAGGTTAGGTTAGGTTAGGTTAGGTTAGGTTAGGTTAGGTTAGGTTAGGTTAGGTTAGGTTAGGTTAGGTTAGGTTAGGTTAGGTTAGGTTAGGTTAGGTTAGGTTAGGTTAGGTTAGGTTAGGTTAGGTTAGGTTAGGTTAGGTTAGGTTAGGTTAGGTTAGGTTAGGTTAGGTTAGGTTAGGTTAGGTTAGGTTAGGTTAGGTTAGGTTAGGTTAGGTTAGGTTAGGTTAGGTTAGGTTAGGTTAGGTTAGGTTAGGTTAGGTTAGGTTAGGTTAGGTTAGGTTAGGTTAGGTTAGGTTAGGTTAGGTTAGGTTAGGTTAGGTTAGGTTAGGTTAGGTTAGGTTAGGTTAGGTTAGGTTAGGTTAGGTTAGGTTAGGTTAGGTTAGGTTAGGTTAGGTTAGGTTAGGTTAGGTTAGGTTAGGTTAGGTTAGGTTAGGTTAGGTTAGGTTAGGTTAGGTTAGGTTAGGTTAGGTTAGGTTAGGTTAGGTTAGGTTAGGTTAGGTTAGGTTAGGTTAGGTTAGGTTAGGTTAGGTTAGGTTAGGTTAGGTTAGGTTAGGTTAGGTTAGGTTAGGTTAGGTTAGGTTAGGTTAGGTTAGGTTAGGTTAGGTTAGGTTTTTTTTTTTTTTTTTTTTTTTTTTCCTTCTGTCCAGGCGCAATGGCCTGGCCCTCGAACTGTCCTACTGAGTTCCTCCGATAATAGTTCAGAGACTTAGTTTACTTTTATTCTTTTTTATATCTGTTCGGTTTTATTCTAATATTCTTTTATTCTTAATACTATTCATTACACACTTTTCGTTTGCTAATAATTAGGCTAATCTAAATATATATATATATATATTTTTTTTTTTTTTTTTTTTTTTTTTTTTTTTTTTTTTTTTTTTTTTTTTTTTTTTTTTTTTATCTTACTTCAGTTTACAGCTATTTATTCTTATGTGCTACATTTTGAACTACTTTAATACAATATCTTACAAAACTATTTCTTAGATCTATTTCATTCATTATCTTGCTAATGTTTGCGTTATTCACGTCAAGCCCCATCTCACATTCTACATCAAACCTCAGCTTTCCATAGATGGGACACTCCGTGATTACGTGTAACGCGCTTTCTTCTATTTCTGGGTCGCAGTCACACGCCGGGCTCTCCTTGCACTTGAAACGGTGTAAGTACGAGGAGAACCCGCCGTGGCCTGTCATTAACTGGACCATAAAGGGGTCGAGACTTTGCTTTCTCACCAGGGGATACGCCAGTACAGCGTCCGGGAAAAACACCTTGGTTGTTGATGCAGTTTCACCAGTTTTGTAACGCCGGTTCCATTCGTCAAGCGATTCCAAACGAATTTGTCGCTTGACGAATGAAACCGGGCATCTGCTATAGTCGGGCCGGGTCTTCTTGTGCAAAGCTGCGTTCTTTGCTAGCTTATCCGCTCTCTCGTTTCCCTCCAGCCCCACGTGTGCTTTAATCCAAAATAAGCTTAGTATTCTGCCTTCATCTCGTATTTTGTTGATGTTTTCTTTAGTTTCAACAGCGAGGGGGTGGAGGGAAGAGGTGTTTACCACCACTTCAAGAGCCGAGCGCGAATCACAGTATATGTTGCATCTAGGTTCCAGGGACTTTAGTGCGTGTTTTGTTGCTTCAAGCAGGGCCAGTAACTCCGCCTGATAGACGGTGCAGCATTGGTCCAACTTCAGTTTCCGGGTAATTATCTCGGTCGCGCCGTTCCATATGGACAACGCGGCGCCGACTTTCCCCTCTATTTTGCTGCCATCGGTATAAATATTTAGGCCATTGTTGTGGTATTGTTCCAATGCTGCCCCGTCAACCACGCTTAGGAATTCCGACCCCGCCTGATCTGCGGGGTGTGGCGCGTCTTTGAAAGGAACTAGCCTTTCCATCTCACGGTCACCTACTATTCGCCGGGAGTAACCTTTTCTTACTTCATAAAGCAATGCTGCTTCTCTGACTCTTATGTCCAGCGGAAGCAGCCCGGCGAGCAATAGGGCCGCGTTCAGGGAGACCGTTCTATATGCTTTCACCATTTTCTGCGCGAAGCCCCGCTGCACTGCGTTGAACTGTTTTTGCACGCACAGTTTATTTGTCGCCGGTGCCCACGCACTTGCCGCGTACATTATGGTTGGCTCTACAACCGCCGTGTATATGGTCCGTATGACCTCTGGCTGCAGACCCCAGTGAATTTTCGCGGCTCTCGACAGCTGCTTAAAGAAGTTTAACGCCTTCCGGCAGACGTTTGCCACGTGCGAGTTAAATGTCAACTTGTCATCGATGGTCAACCCTAGCACTTTGATTTCCTTGGACATGCCAATGTCGGTCCCGCCCATGCTCAGACGTGGGGTGTCGTACTTTAATTTACGCGTTATAGCCATGGCCATAGTTTTTTGCGGCGCAAACTTTAACTTATTCCTGGCTCCCCACGTCCGAACGTATTCAAGAGCGGCATTGGCACGTAGCTCTATCTCCTGCGCTGTTTCCCCATCAAAGACAAGGATGACATCGTCGGCAAACGCCTGCACATAGTCCCCCCTGCTGTCGAGGCCTTTCAGGAGCGGGTCTAGCAAGAGATTCCAGAGTATAGGACCCCCGATGGAACCCTGGACGCATCCCTTACTGGTCTTTTTACAGAACTCTTCACCAGCATACCTGACCCTGACTTGTCTGTTTGTCAAGTAGCTGCCGATTACTCTCCTTAGGTTAAGCGGGCACTTCTCTTCCGCTAGACGGACTTTGATGGCCGGCCACCAGGCGCCATCAAAAGCTCCCTCTATATCCAAGGACACTAGGACGACCAGTTTCTTTTGGTCCAATTTTGACCGGATCCTCTGGATAAGGGTATAGAGGGAGTCCTCGGTACTCCTTTGGGGTACAAATCCGTACTGGCATAAGCTCATTTTTGGCAGCAGGTGGAATTTGATTCGAGCAATCAGCATCTTTTCAAACAGTTTGCCGAGTACCGGCAGCAACCCTATGGGTCTGTAGGATTTAGGTGTGGTGTACTTGTCTTTTCCCGGCTTCCTTAGTACCACCACGACCGCCTCTTTCCACAGTTTTGGGAAGTACCGCAGCGCCAAACACTTATTTAGAAGCCCCAGAAAAAGATCTGGGGAGTTTCCCACAGCGCGACTACATATCTCCGCAGTAAAACCATCAGAACCAGGGGCCTTTTTCGGGTTAAAGGATCTCAGAGCAACTTCGAGCTCGGTCTGCGTGAACGGTGGGTCACAAGAGTCATCTTTCTCCCCATCGTTCACTCTCTCCGCTAGCTCTCTGGTAATGCGGTGTTCCGTCGTGTCGCTATCTTCCGTGTCTTCAGGGTAAAATGTCTCCGCTAGCAGCTCAACGGAGCCTTTAGCGTCTAACGTACTACCCGCATATTCCAGTGGTAGGTCCTCTTCTCTACTTTTTGTTCTACCTATCACTCTGTAGATACCCTCCCAGACCCCCTCCTTATCCTGCTTTCCGCAAAACTCCTTCCAGCTCTCGACCTGAGCCTTCAGAGCCTCTAACTCATATTCCTCCTTTGCTTCCAGGTAATGGGCGACTACCATTTCTCGGCGGATCGGCGCGGCGCACTTTATTCTACGCCTCCTGGTTTTGACCTCTTTCTTCATTTTCTCGAGCTTCTCGGACCACCACGGTATTATAAGTTTTTCTTTATTCCCTATTAACGGTATTGCTTTTTCACATGCTGTTGTAATGGTTTTTGTGTAATCTGTTATAGTTGTCTCTAATTGCTCTGTGGTAGTTATATTTTGCAAGTTTTCTGTTATTAATTTAGAATTTACTGTAAGTTGGGTCAGTTTCTCATGAAATAGAACCCAATTTGCTTTCTTTGTATTGTATATTCGTGTAGTTCTATGTATGCTGATGCCTTTGGATTTTTTAAGCCTAATATCGAAAGTTATACCGTTGTGGTCCGAGCTAGTGAGGTTTTCTTTTACTGTCCAGTTCTCTACCAGGTCAAGCAGATCCGCGGTGCACGCCGACACATCGACGTAGCTATGGTATCGCTGGCCCCCTCTGATAGTGTCAAAGGTAGGTATTGTTCCTGTATTGAGGATCTGAAGGCCCAAGTCATCGAGGGCCCCTGCCATGTCGTCCCCACGACCGTCCAGCACCAGGCTTCCCCACCAGGTACTTTTTGCATTGGCATCGCCACCAATAAGTATCCTTTGATGTCCCATTTTCTCAACTATTTTGGACAAATGGTCGAGGTATGGGCCTATGGGTGTGTCGGGCTCAAAGTAGTAAGACACCAGAGTGATCTCCCAGGCACTAGTTCGGATCCCCACCACTACGATGTTGTTAGTGGTGAGTTGCGGGTACTGTATTATGTCAAGATCATGGTTCAATACGGCAATTGCCGCCTTGACAGTCCCTTCTCCTTGCACAGTGCTCTGGTAGATCCTTACTCCCCGGTGACCTCTCATCCTTCTTTCCGCCCCCACATAAGGCTCCTGTAAAAGCGCTACGGATATTCCGCGCTTTCCAGCCTCGATCAGGATTTCATTAGTGGCTAGTTTTTTCCGCTGGAGGTTGGCCTGCGCTATCTTGTATTGTACCGTAACCACGCCCTCAGCAATACGCCACAGTGGATCTCGCTATCGCCTCCCACTTGCGCCTCACCGGGCAATCGCTACTAAAGGCGTTGTGATCCGCTCTCCCCATTTTGGACTTGACGCAATTGGTGCAACTGGGGGGTTCGCCGACGAGCCGATCCGTGCACTCGGGCCTCAGGTGTGGTCCTCCGCAGTGGCTGCACGCGTCGACCGCATTGCGACAGAACTTCTTGCCGTGTCCGTACCCCAAACAGCGCGAGCACTGAATGAGGGGGGACTGGTCGACCACCCTGACGCGCTGCATGTCCACGTGGACAGCCCCTGCGTCGGTAAAACGCCGCCATATCAATGGCGACACCTTAGCCACTACATGCGCGGTGAGGGGATTTCTGGCCTTCCGGCGGAAACAGATCTCGGTTAGGTTAGGTTAGGTTAGGTTAGGTTAGGTTAGGTTAGGTTAGGTTAGGTTAGGTTAGGTTAGGTTAGGTTAGGTTAGGTTAGGTTAGGTTAGGTTAGGTTAGGTTAGGTTAGGTTAGGTTAGGTTAGGTTAGGTTAGGTTAGGTTAGGTTAGGTTAGGTTAGGTTAGGTTAGGTTAGGTTAGGTTAGGTTAGGTTAGGTTAGGTTAGGTTAGGTTAGGTTAGGTTAGGTTAGGTTAGGTTAGGTTAGGTTAGGTTAGGTTAGGTTAGGTTAGGTTAGGTTAGGTTAGGTTAGGTTAGGTTAGGTTAGGTTAGGTTAGGTTAGGTTAGGTTAGGTTAGGTTAGGTTAGGTTAGGTTAGGTTAGGTTTTTTTTTTTTTTTTTTTTTTTTTTTTTTTTTTTTTTTTTTTTTTTTTTTTTTTTTTTTTTCCCTGTCCGGACGCAGAGGTCCGGCCCGCGAGCTATCCTGCCTATTGACCTCTGATAACACTTATTCAGAGCTCTTTTTATTTCTGGGGTAGTAAAACAACAGGTTTTGTTTATTTAGGAAGTACACGAAAAATTTTACACACATAAGTTTTGATTGCAATAATTTCAACTAGCTACTAGTATGCTTAAATTTAGTTTTTTTTTTAACTTAATAATATTCTACCAAAACTATTATAATCCATTATACAAAGAGTGACACACAAAATTTTTGTTAACTAATAAAGAATTTACTATATTCTTTATACAAGTCTTACAGTTAATTTTCAAAGATCTAGCAGTGATGACTTAACAATCATTTATCCGTTTAATTTTCTAGATTCTATATTCATTGTTTATACTAAACATAAAATTTAGTAGAGTATTCGCCAAAGTTTCTTACTAGTCTTGTTTTACTCATGACTTTAGTTCTTTATGTCTTATATATTTTACTGGAATCGTAGTTAAGTTTTGTTAACAATTTCGAGTTCTATAAGCATTTTACATTATCTTCTATTTATTTTTCTTAGATTACTTTATTGGTATTATATACTTCTATTTTGGTAGAGTATTCACAAAATTTTCCACTAGTATTGTTTTCTCTTGACTTAAATTCTTTCTAACTTAATGTTCTACTAGGTATCACAATTACTTTGTTTACCATTTCTTAATTAATCTAGGCATGAAATAGTACATCTTTCTATCTTTTTATTTTATTTAAAACATTGTTGCATATGCTGCTGGTATATATACTTCATTATATATACTCAACATAACTTATCTATCTTATCCTATTTATTTTCTTAGATTACTATTATCGTATACTACTAGTATGCCCGAACATTTTCTACTGGTCTTTTATATATTTGCTAAGTTATAGCTTACTAGGTTAAACTAGGTCTTACAATTTAAATTTTAATTAACAACTTCTTATGAAAAATGTTTTCATATATACTTATTATATATAATACAACATGCTTATTATCTATTTTTATTTCTACCAAATTTGTTACCTATTCTTTTAGCAGTAAGCTATTGATGCTCTTGCTAGAGCCTCCCATTTTTTTCTAATGCTGCAGCTTTCGCTGAAGGCATTGTGCTCCGTGTTTTCCAAATTTGCATGGACGCAGTTACAACATGCCGGGGCAGCTCCGGCAAGCCAGTTAGCGCATTGCTGTTTTAGGTGGGAGCCTCCGCAGTGACTACATTTCTCTTTTGTATCTTTACAGAAACGTCGACCGTGGCCATAGCCGAGGCACTGGGAGCATTGGACCAGCGGCGACTGGTCCATCACCTTTACTCTCTGTATATCCATGTATACCATTCCTAATTGCATCATTTGTTGATATATTTTTGGCGAGACCCTCATTACTATATCGACTTTATCCGGATTGCGCGTCCGTTTCCTATAGGCTATCCGAATCCTATCTTCTGTCTCGTCAAGGCCAAGAGTTAGGGACTGGTTTTGTTTCCTTAACGCCAGGATGACATCTTCGTCCGTATCTGTGTATTCCGTCATCCAGACGCTTTTTAGGATCACTAGTGGGTCCTTATTCTTTATATCTTCCACCTTTAATTCTTTCGTCCTACTCAGCCTTTCCTTTACTCTTTGCCGCTCTTCTTCATTCCTGCATCCCAGTATTACTTTCCGATCTTTCGCTTTTCTAACTTTTTCTACCTTTATTCCTCCATCTGCGGCTTTCATGACGTTAATCATCTTGTACAGGACGTCTTCTCCGGTCGCTGTCTCGTCTGTCGCCGTTACTACTACTGAGTGCAATGCGGTCTGCTCCGGGTGAAGCTTCTTTGGGGGCGCCGCTACTGCACTTGCGTAGGTTTTCTTTTCTAACGCTTCTTTTAGTACTTCCATTTTCTCGTTATTCTCTTTTATTAACTTAGTGTGCTCTGCTAGGGTTTTCATCAGTGCGTCATCATACTTCTGCACGTTTTTTTGAGCAATCTCTTGTGCATCTTCTTTTCTTTTTGCTTGTGTACGGCCACCCTTCGCCTTCAAGGAAGCTATTTCAGCTTCTGCCTCTTTGTAGAGCTGGTAGACTCGCTCTACACTTTGGGAGACTCCGATTTTTATATCGGTCCTGAGGTTTCGGGCGTCCCCCAGTAGGGTTTTTGCCCTTATGAGGCTCGCCTTTGCCTCTGATGCCCTATCTTTTTCCTTTTTATCTGGCTGGGATGCGTTGTCGCTTTTGTTAGAGGGTCCTGCCCTCACATTTACCCCCTCTTCACTTGTTTGGCAGATATCTTCTGCTTCGCTTGCGGGTTTTTCCGCTTTTTTAGTCGGAGTTCGGATTCCAAACATTTTGATTGGAAAGTCTTAATATGCGGAACAGGTCGTCAAATTAAATTTGTAAAAGTTGTAAATATTTGCTTAATATAAATTAAAAACTAAATAAAATCTTAATATCTAGCAAAATAATAAAAAATATCGTAAGGGCTCTATCTAGTCTAATTCTTAAAGATATTGTGTATGTAAATTTACACTAAAAAAAAAAAAATTTGAATTTTTTTTTTTTTTTTTTTTTTTTTTTTTTTTTTTTTTAAGAAAAGTTTTTTCTTTATTTAGAGCCAACTTACTTATTTAGGCTGAACATCCAAAGACTGCACTACTGTTGGCCGAAAACCCTGTCAAAATCGGACAGCGGGTTCTCGAGATATTAGCTTTTTTCTTTTTCCAAGATGGCGGACAATATGGCCGCCAAAATTTTGGAACTGCCGTATCTCCGTCAATTTTGCTCTCAGAGCTTCAGCGTTTTGACGGATGTGTAGCCCTCGTCCCTGTCCGGTTCTCAATGCCAAAGGTAGAGTCAAAATTTTTTTTGGCTCTATCTAGAGCCTCAACTGAGATCAATTCAAAGAGGGGACAGTTACAGTACCAGCAGTGAAAACCGCGTCCCAATCAGACCACTTTAGCGGGAGCTATGCCCCTTTAAAACAATCCAAGATGGCGTCGCAAATGGCCGTTCCAGAGCTAACTCCGGCAGTTATTGTCCGAAATAGGCCGTGTTTGGACTTGTTTTAAAGGGCAAAACTCGCCCAGTGGCTTAGGCCGAGTCACGTGCTGGTAACACCCCCCCTCGATTTAATAGAGCTAAAAAACAATAAAATTTATACTAAAAATGCCCTAATTTCACGAATATTCGCCGAAAAATTCTTAAATTAATATCCAATGCTCCAAATAATTTTTGAAAATATAAATGTAATAAAATAAAAATTTTTACTTTAACATTAAGAGTACTTCGTGTACTACTGAAAAATTTAAAAATTGTTTTCTCTAAAACTGGCTGATCAACCTAGGCCCAATTTTTTATATATTGTTGAGCGTCTTAAGGACTATGTAAAACTGAATTTAAAAAGATATGTTGTAGATCGTTTGATCGAGATAAAAATAATTTAAAACTTCAAAAGTTTAAAAACGCTATAACTATTTCAAAAATAAACTTATACTAAATCTAAAAGTGCCTCCCAGATGCTAGCGACGGTGCCCTGATGGTCCCGATGTCAGATTCTTCCTAGCTGCCCTGGATCGCCGACCTCGTGACAACGTGGCTTTTGTTTTTTTGCCTTTATCTCCGCGCTCCTGCGCGGAAAAAATCGGGAAAGGCAGAAAAACAATAGTGCTTCTATAGGCCTTTAAGAAGGCACTATAAAAAATATATGTTACCGCTGCAGAAACGGAGAAAAAATCACTTAAAACTTTGAAAATTTTTAAAATTTCAGTTTTTTCGCAATAACTTTGCTACGAATGCACTAAGCGACAAGGCGTTTTCACTGCCCTATGCGCCGCGTAATTTCACAAATTTTGGTGTGTCGCACGTCACTGTAAGTCACTTTTCTGAATTTTTGCGAATTTTTTCGCGTGGAGGTTTGGTTGCAAGTGGGCGCTCCGGAGTGCGGTTGGAGCCAGACTGGTTAGGTTAGGTTAGGTTAGGTTAGGTTAGGTTAGGTTAGGTTAGGTTAGGTTAGGTTAGGTTAGGTTAGGTTAGGTTAGGTTAGGTTAGGTTAGGTTAGGTTAGGTTAGGTTAGGTTAGGTTAGGTTAGGTTAGGTTAGGTTAGGTTAGGTTAGGTTAGGTTAGGTTAGGTTAGGTTAGGTTAGGTTAGGTTAGGTTAGGTTAGGTTAGGTTAGGTTAGGTTAGGTTAGGTTAGGTTAGGTTAGGTTAGGTTAGGTTAGGTTAGGTTAGGTTAGGTTAGGTTAGGTTAGGTTAGGTTAGGTTAGGTTAGGTTAGGTTAGGTTAGGTTAGGTTAGGTTAGGTTAGGTTAGGTTAGGTTAGGTTAGGTTAGGTTAGGTTAGGTTAGGTTAGGTTAGGTTAGGTTAGGTTAGGTTAGGTTAGGTTAGGTTAGGTTAGGTTAGGTTAGGTTAGGTTTTTTTTTTTTTTTTTTTTTTTACTGTCCGGACGCAGAGGTCCGGCCCGCGAGCTATCCTACTCTGCCCTTCGATTTCATTTTCGGAGTCCTTATTTACTTTCATTCTTTTCTTATCTTTTAGAATATCTTTCATACCTCATACTGATTCTTTCTATTGTTCATCTTTCTTTCATGCTGCTTATTGGTGGGATGCCAATATTGACCTATTCTCTTATATCTATTTGTTTGTTTATTCATTTTTAATGTATCAAGGGTGGAATGGGTGGGGTTCACATCTTTCTTTAACATTTAATTTTATAACAACAATTTCTTAATATCTATACACAGTTCTTATTTCTTAACTATTAACTTATTTTCATTATTTCTTATTTTTAACTTATTTACACGATTACAGCAACTTATATGAAGACTTAATTTTAATATTTTTTGGTTACAATACAATGTGGCTTAATTAACTTACTTCTTTGTTATTACATATAATGGCCAAAATTTACACAGGTTAGGGTTTTCAGTTTCGTAAAAACAGGGAGGTTTATACAGAAATTTAAAAGTTTACTTCATATGTTTACTATTTGTATTTTATACTTATTACATGTTTTAATCTTATCCTAATTTCCTACTGCACTATGTACTTATATTTACTTATTCTAATTACTTTATATGCTGTTTTAATATATATATATTAATATATATATACAACATATCTTATTTAACTATTTATTTCTACTTATTACTTGTGTTGCTACCTGAATGCAGTAGTTGATGAAAACATCTCTCATTTCATTATCTGTCATAAACAGCTTAACATTTTCTGCACATATTTTACCATCCAACAACAACTCAGCCTCATATCTCTTTAATCCAAAAACAGGGCACTTAAAGAGAACATGTTGCACTGTCTGATTTACATCTGGCTCGCAGATGCACGATGGGTTCTCTTTACACTTGAACCGATTCAAGTATTCCGAGAACCCACCGTGCCCCGTCATCACCTGCGTAACAATGTTAGTGGGCTGCATTTTTCTAACTATTTTATAGGCTTTTGCCGCGTCAGGGAGGAAAATTTTCGTGACAGACGCTGTCTGTCCCAGCTTATACCTCCGGTTCCATTTATCAATCGACTCCGATCGGATATGTCTCTTGATAAATGAAACCGGACATTCCTCGTAATCGGGCTTCCTTTTTGACTTTAAAGCCGCCTCCTTTGCCAGGCAGTCCGCACGTTCGTTGCCTTCAAGACCGGCATGGGCTTTGATCCAGAATAGGGATATCTCCTTCTTCTGGAGTCTGCCCGTCCTGAGGTTGTTGCGGGCCTCCATGGCTAAGGGATGGGCGGCGTATCGGTTTGTGACGGTTTCTAACGCTGACCTAGAATCACTGTATATACCAAAGGTACTCTCGGAACTTTTTAGTATCTCTGTCGTGGCTCTGCATATGGCCAGCAGTTCCGCCTGATACACCGTGCAGTACGAGGCCAGCTTCAACTTGAGGGTTTTGGTCTCGGCTACATTGTTCCAGAGAGACAATGCAGCTCCAACTTTGCCCTCAATTTTGCTTCCATCTGTGTATATCCTTACCGCTTGGTTGTTGTGGGTTTCCACATCCTGTTGGTGCATCAGGCTCACAAACTCAAGGCACATATTTTTTGCCGGATGGGGAGATCTCTCGTATGGAGCCATTGTTTCTATCTCCCTATCTCCGATCACTGGCTGAGGTACCCCCCTCTTGGCCCGATACAGGGCGGCTGCCTCTTGTATTCTTAGATCAAGTGGGAGTATCCCAGCCAGTAACAGTGCTGAGTTAAGGGAGACAGTGCGGTATGCTTTGCATAACTTCTGGGCGAAACCTCTCTGGACTGCGTTAAGGTGTTTCTGCAGGCCCAGTTTTTCGGTTGCCGGCGCCCATATGCTGGATGCATACATGATTATAGGCTCCACAACGGCTCCATAGATTGTCCGGATTACCTCCGGGTGCAAACCCCAACTGATCCTTGCGGCTCTCGACAACTGTTTATAAATGTTCAGTGCCTTCCTACAAACGTAAGTTGCGTGACTGTTGAAGGTCAGTTTGTGGTCGAGGATAAGCCCAAGGATCTTAATCTCTGTTGACATGCCAATGTCGATTCCACCCATGTTCAGCAGTGGTGCGTCGTATTTCAGTTTCCTAGTTATGACCATTGCATTGGTCTTATGAGGCGCGAATGTTAACTTGTTTTTGACGCCCCACTCCTGAACATACGCAAGAGCGGCATTGGCCTGTCTTTCTACTTCTAGTGCAGTGTCACCGTCAAAAACCAACACTACATCATCAGCAAACGCTTGGTTGTAGTTGCCACGACCCTGCAAACCACTCAACAGTGGGTCTAATAGGAGGTTCCACAGGATTGGACCGCCTATTGATCCTTGTACACATCCCTTGCTAGTGCCCTTAACATATTCTTGGCCAGCATATCTAACTCTTACCTTTCTGTCCCGAAGGTAGCTGTCCAGTATCCTTCTGATATTTATAGGACACTGTTCTTCTGCCAGTCTTGCTCGTATTGCGGGCCACCATGCATTGTCGAAGGCTCCCTCTATGTCTAGCGATACTACAATAATAAGTTTCTTCTGTTGTAGTTTTCCTTGTATGTGTTGCATGAGATCATAGAGGGAGTCCTCAGTGCTTTTCCGGGGCATAAAGCCGTACTGGCGAGTATTTATTCTGGGTACCAAGTGCCATTTTACTCGTCCTATAATCAGTTTTTCCAGGATCTTTCCCATAACTGGTAAGAGCCCTATCGGTCTATACGACTTTGGGCTGGTGTAATTGTCTTTTCCCGGCTTTCTTAAGACCACTACTGTGGCCTCTTTCCAGATAGTGGGGAAGTGCTGGAGTGCCAAGCATTTGTTTGCCAGGGCAAGATATAATTCTGGATCCTGTGAGATAGCGTGGTCGCAAATGTCGGCTGTTAGGCCATCGATACCCGGGGCTTTTTTAGGGTTGAATGTTTTCACCACGGATTTCAGCTCTTCCATTGTAAACGCTGGATCATACTGTTCATCATGGTCACAGTCGTTTGCGTGATCTGCTGTTGCTCTAACCCGTCGGTGATCTTCATTGTCCTGACTTTCCGAATCCTCGGGGTAAAACGTCTCTGCCAACAATTCTGCCGACTCCTTCGGGGTCAGGGTTTTCCCATCCTTTTTTAGGGGTAGATCCTCGTGTCTTGTGGTTGTCCTTCTTATGACTCTCATTATTCCCTCCCACAGGCCTTCTTTGTCCTGTTTTCCACAAAACTCCTTCCAACTTTCAGTCTGGGCTTTCTTGGCTTCGTTTTCGTATGCTTCTTTTGCTTGCAGGTACTCATCGACGACCTTCTTTTTCCGGATCGGCGCTGCGCATCGGATTCGGCGTCTCCTGGTGGTAGCTTCCTTCTTTAGTTTGGCGAGTTTTTCCGACCACCATGGTAAGGTAAGTTTGTTGTTTGTTTTCTTTCTAGGTATACTATTATTGCAAGCTTCTATTATTGTTGTCGTGTATGTTCCTATTATTTGTTCTAATTGTATTTTATTCTCTAATTTTCCTATTTCGCTTCTACTTATTTTATTTTCTTGTAACAAACTGGCCAGTTTCGTATGAAACTGGTCCCAGTTTGCTTTTTTGCTGTTAAAAATTCTTGTTGTTCGTTTTGTCTCCATACCTTTTGCTTTTATTAATCTTATTTTAAATGTGATCGCATTATGGTCGGAACTCGTTAATCCTTCATCCACTCTCCAATCTTCCACCAGGTTCAACATTTCCGTCGAACAGGCCGTGATGTCTATGCAGCTGGAGTAGACTTTCTCCCCTCTTATGGTGTAGAATGTCGGGGTATTCCCTTCGTTGAGTACCTGCAAGCCCATCTCTTCTATGGTTCCGCTCACATCTTCCCCTCTTTGGTTTACAGTCGAGCTTCCCCACCAGATGTTTTTTGCGTTTGCATCGCCGCCCATTATGAGATATCCCGTGCTCATATGCTCCTTAATGCTTTTTAGCTGCTCCAGGTAAGGCTCTATAGTTTGTGGATCTGGTTCAAAATAGAAAGAGATCAGTGTAATCTCCCAGGCTGTGGTCTTTATTTTTACTACTACAATGTTATTAGTGGTAAAGTCCGGGTATTGTATGACCTCTATGTCATTGTCAAATACCGCGATTGCCGCTTTGACGACTCCACCATCTTGGTTTGTGCTCTGGAAGATCCTGACTCCTCTATAGTCCTTCATTCTGCCTATCGCTCCAATGTAGGGCTCCTGGAGCAGCGCGAAGGCCATCTTCTTTTTGTTGGCCTCAAGCATAATCTCTTGGGTTGCCAGTTCCTTTCTCTGCAAGTTTGCTTGGGCTACGCAGTATGGCCTTGCTCTAGCTGGAGGGGATTCTGCACCTGGGACGCCCTTAGCAATAGGCTACGGTTGCCCGCGCCAGTGACTCCCATTTCCTCCGAATCGGACATTCTTGACTAAAAGCATTATGGTCGGTCCGGTCCAGCTTTGCGTGCATGCAGTTGCAGCACGATGGGGCCGCACCTGCGAGCCAGTCTGCACACTGTGCATCATGTGCGGTCCGCTGCAGTGGCTACACTTTTCTGCAGTTTCCTTACAAAAGCGCCTACCGTGTCCATATCCCAGGCACAGTGAGCACTGGACAAGTGGTGACTGGTCCGCCACTTTCACTCTTTGGAGATCAATTTGTACCGATCCCAAGTCAACCAGCCTTTGCCACATCTTGGGCGATACCCTCAGTACAATGTGGTTCGTGTGTGGGCTTCTAGTACGCTTCCTGTATAAGATCTCCAGTTTCAGTTGGTTTCCGTCTAAGTCTTTCATGACATTTTTATTTTGGTTCCTTAGTGCACCAAGGATGTCCTCGTCCTTGTTGTAGGAGAAAACATCTCTTAGGATCACCAGAGGGTCCTTGTTTTTCACCTCCTGGACATTAAGGTGGTCCTCTGCACCTTTCAACCTTTGCTTGATTAAGTCCCTTTCCTTCTCTGTTCTGCAGCCCACAATCACTTTCCTATCTTTGGCCTTCCGGATCTTTTCTACTGCAATACCACCTTCTTTTGCGTTTATCGTTTTTCTTATTATGTCCAAAACGTCTTCTCCTGTTTCTGTCTCGACTTTGGACGAGACTATTACGGAGTGTAGAGCGGTCTGTTCCAGGGGCAGCCTCCTGGATGCCGCTGCCACACTCGCGTATGTCTGTTTTTCTTGAGCTTCAGTGTGTTGTTCGATGGTTTCCTTTAACCTGTCCATTTTTTTATTATTTTCCAGTATGAGTCTAGTGTGGTCCTCTATAATTCGGATCCAATCACTTTCTTTTCTTGGCTTCTCCTTTTCTGGTGCTATTTCTTCCTCTGGTTCTATACGCGGTTTTGTCGCTTGTCCCTTAACACTGTCCACCTCTTTAACCAGCTGAAAGAGCCTGTCTATTGCTAGAGTAACTTCTGTTTTTATCTCAGTTTTCCGCGGAGATACGTTGGGACCCGGTTTTTGTCTCTTGTGAGAGCGTAGGCTTTTGTATCGGTTTTGTGGGCTCCGGGGCCTTGGGTTGTATTTCCGCTTTCACGGTTTCCCACTCCCCTATACTACGCCTCACCTTTGATATTTGAGTTGGTTCTGATGCCAACGCCTCTGATCGAGATGGTCCTGCCATCTCGGTCCCAATTGGAGAGTTTTGAGAATTTTGTGGCTTCATGTCGCTGGTCTTTTTTACTGGGGTGCGGAAGCCAAACATTCCGGATGTCAACCCAAACTCTGACACACAGAGGGTGCGTCTATTTATTAATTAAGGGGGGTCTAGATATTAGCTAAAGGTTTGTAAAAGTTTTATATATATTAAAATATCTATGTACTAAAATTTTTTACTAATTCTGTCTATTTTGTTTCAGAAATATCGTCATTTGTCGTGGCAACTTCAACGAGAAAGCGCTGTCTTACAGGTACGTAATTTAAGTAATATAAAGGTGTGCTCTATGTAGAGTACCGAACTCTACATAGGTATGTCGGTGTCAGCGTGCGCGCTATGCGTTGGTACACGGAAAAACAAAAAACAAATTAATAATCAAATAAATAAAATAAAGTAAACGAAAAAATTTTAAGGACTCTACCTAGAGTCCCACTCTATGTCCGCTTTGGTAGTCCTGTATAAAATTACCCTAACAAAGAAAATCCCGTTAAAATCGGGCAACGGATTCAAGAGATATCAAGCTTTGAAGTTTTCCAAGATGGCGAAAAAAGATGGCGCCTATCACGAAAAACACCCGTATCTTGGCCAATTTTAAAGCTAGAGCTTCGGGATTTTGACAGTTGTGCTTGGCTCGTCCCCGGTTAGCCTCTAACAAGATAGGTAGAGCCAAAAATTTTTGGCTCTACCTAGAGCTCCCACTAATGTCAAATCAGAGAGGGGGCAGTAACGGTACCAACAATGGAAATCCCGTCCCAATCGGACCACTCTAGCGAGAGTTATGCCCGTTCAAAACAATCCAAGATGGCGTCGCAATTGGCCGCTCCAGAACTAACTCCGGCAATATTTATCCGAAGTGGGCCGTGTTTGGGCTTGTTTTGAAGGGCACAACATACGCAATGGCTTGGGATGGGCCACGTGTAGATAAGTCCTCCCCCTGATTTTATAATTGCAAAAAACACAATTATTTAGCCTAAAACTAGCCTAACCAACTGAATATCTGCCTAAACTTTTCAAAATTTTGCACAAACCTCTAAATAATTATTATAAATTTTTCCTTATTTAAATTTTAATTTTAACTTTAAATTTAGGGGTACCTCGTGTACCCCTGGAAATTTCAAAAAATTTTTTCCTGAAATCTAGCTGATCGACCTAGGTCGAAATTTTTACACAATGTTGAGGGGCTTAAAATCTACATAAAACTAATTTAAAACATATATGTTACAGATCTTTTGAATGAGATAAAAATTTATAAAATTTACAAAAAATTTAAAACTATTATATCTATGTCAAAATTTGACCTAGATTAAAACAAAAAGTGCCTCCCTGATCTCTGCGATGTAATCCAGATGGTCCCGACGTCAGATTTTTCCTGGCTGCCCTGGATCGCCGACCTCGTGGCCACGTGGTTTTTGGTTTTCTGCCTTTATCTCCGCGCTCCTGCGCCGGAAAAATCGGGAAAGGCAGAAAAACGGTAGTGCTCCTGTAGGACTTTCAGAAGGCACTACAAAAAGTATACGTCACCACTGCAGAAACCGAGAAAAATCCACTTTCAACTTTGAAAATTTTCAAAATTTCACTTATTCCGTTATAACTTCGCGGCGATTGCACTTAGCGACAAGGCGTTTTCACTGCCCTGTGCGCCTTGTGATTTAACAAATTTTGATATATCGCACGGCACTGTAAGTCACTTTTTGAAATTTTTGGGAATTTTTTATCGTGGAGGTTTGCTTAGAAGTGGGCGCTCCGGAGTGCGGTTGGAGCCAGACTGGTTAGGTTAGGTTAGGTTAGGTTAGGTTAGGTTAGGTTAGGTTAGGTTAGGTTAGGTTAGGTTAGGTTAGGTTAGGTTAGGTTAGGTTAGGTTAGGTTAGGTTAGGTTAGGTTAGGTTAGGTTAGGTTAGGTTAGGTTAGGTTAGGTTAGGTTAGGTTAGGTTAGGTTAGGTTAGGTTTTTTTTTTTTTTTTTTTTTTTTTTTTCCTTCTGTCCAGGCGCAATGGCCTGGCCCTCGAACTGTCCTACTGAGTTCCTCCGATAATAGTTCAGAGACTTAGTTTACTTTTATTCTTTTTTATATCTGTTCGGTTTTATTCTAATATTCTTTTATTCTTAATACTATTCATTACACACTTTTCGTTTGCTAATAATTAGGCTAATCTAAATATATATATATATATATATATATTTTTTTTTTTTTTTTTTTTTTTTTTTTTTTATCTTACTTCAGTTTACAGCTATTTATTCTTATGTGCTACATTTTGAACTACTTTAATACAATATCTTACAAAACTATTTCTTAGATCTATTTCATTCATTATCTTGCTAATGTTTGCGTTATTCACGTCAAGCCCCATCTCACATTCTACATCAAACCTCAGCTTTCCATAGATGGGACACTCCGTGATTACGTGTAACGCGCTTTCTTCTATTTCTGGGTCGCAGTCACACGCCGGGCTCTCCTTGCACTTGAAACGGTGTAAGTACGAGGAGAACCCGCCGTGGCCTGTCATTAACTGGACCATAAAGGGGTCGAGACTTTGCTTTCTCACCAGGGGATACGCCAGTACAGCGTCCGGGAAAAACACCTTGGTTGTTGATGCAGTTTCACCAGTTTTGTAACGCCGGTTCCATTCGTCAAGCGATTCCAAACGAATTTGTCGCTTGACGAATGAAACCGGGCATCTGCTATAGTCGGGCCGGGTCTTCTTGTGCAAAGCTGCGTTCTTTGCTAGCTTATCCGCTCTCTCGTTTCCCTCCAGCCCCACGTGTGCTTTAATCCAAAATAAGCTTAGTATTCTGCCTTCATCTCGTATTTTGTTGATGTTTTCTTTAGTTTCAACAGCGAGGGGGTGGAGGGAAGAGGTGTTTACCACCACTTCAAGAGCCGAGCGCGAATCACAGTATATGTTGCATCTAGGTTCCAGGGACTTTAGTGCGTGTTTTGTTGCTTCAAGCAGGGCCAGTAACTCCGCCTGATAGACGGTGCAGCATTGGTCCAACTTCAGTTTCCGGGTAATTATCTCGGTCGCGCCGTTCCATATGGACAACGCGGCGCCGACTTTCCCCTCTATTTTGCTGCCATCGGTATAAATATTTAGGCCATTGTTGTGGTATTGTTCCAATGCTGCCCCGTCAACCACGCTTAGGAATTCCGACCCCGCCTGATCTGCGGGGTGTGGCGCGTCTTTGAAAGGAACTAGCCTTTCCATCTCACGGTCACCTACTATTCGCCGGGAGTAACCTTTTCTTACTTCATAAAGCAATGCTGCTTCTCTGACTCTTATGTCCAGCGGAAGCAGCCCGGCGAGCAATAGGGCCGCGTTCAGGGAGACCGTTCTATATGCTTTCACCATTTTCTGCGCGAAGCCCCGCTGCACTGCGTTGAACTGTTTTTGCACGCACAGTTTATTTGTCGCCGGTGCCCACGCACTTGCCGCGTACATTATGGTTGGCTCTACAACCGCCGTGTATATGGTCCGTATGACCTCTGGCTGCAGACCCCAGTGAATTTTCGCGGCTCTCGACAGCTGCTTAAAGAAGTTTAACGCCTTCCGGCAGACGTTTGCCACGTGCGAGTTAAATGTCAACTTGTCATCGATGGTCAACCCTAGCACTTTGATTTCCTTGGACATGCCAATGTCGGTCCCGCCCATGCTCAGACGTGGGGTGTCGTACTTTAATTTACGCGTTATAGCCATGGCCATAGTTTTTTGCGGCGCAAACTTTAACTTATTCCTGGCTCCCCACGTCCGAACGTATTCAAGAGCGGCATTGGCACGTAGCTCTATCTCCTGCGCTGTTTCCCCATCAAAGACAAGGATGACATCGTCGGCAAACGCCTGCACATAGTCCCCCCTGCTGTCGAGGCCTTTCAGGAGCGGGTCTAGCAAGAGATTCCAGAGTATAGGACCCCCGATGGAACCCTGGACGCATCCCTTACTGGTCTTTTTACAGAACTCTTCACCAGCATACCTGACCCTGACTTGTCTGTTTGTCAAGTAGCTGCCGATTACTCTCCTTAGGTTAAGCGGGCACTTCTCTTCCGCTAGACGGACTTTGATGGCCGGCCACCAGGCGCCATCAAAAGCTCCCTCTATATCCAAGGACACTAGGACGACCAGTTTCTTTTGGTCCAATTTTGACCGGATCCTCTGGATAAGGGTATAGAGGGAGTCCTCGGTACTCCTTTGGGGTACAAATCCGTACTGGCATAAGCTCATTTTTGGCAGCAGGTGGAATTTGATTCGAGCAATCAGCATCTTTTCAAACAGTTTGCCGAGTACCGGCAGCAACCCTATGGGTCTGTAGGATTTAGGTGTGGTGTACTTGTCTTTTCCCGGCTTCCTTAGTACCACCACGACCGCCTCTTTCCACAGTTTTGGGAAGTACCGCAGCGCCAAACACTTATTTAGAAGCCCCAGAAAAAGATCTGGGGAGTTTCCCACAGCGCGACTACATATCTCCGCAGTAAAACCATCAGAACCAGGGGCCTTTTTCGGGTTAAAGGATCTCAGAGCAACTTCGAGCTCGGTCTGCGTGAACGGTGGGTCACAAGAGTCATCTTTCTCCCCATCGTTCACTCTCTCCGCTAGCTCTCTGGTAATGCGGTGTTCCGTCGTGTCGCTATCTTCCGTGTCTTCAGGGTAAAATGTCTCCGCTAGCAGCTCAACGGAGCCTTTAGCGTCTAACGTACTACCCGCATATTCCAGTGGTAGGTCCTCTTCTCTACTTTTTGTTCTACCTATCACTCTGTAGATACCCTCCCAGACCCCCTCCTTATCCTGCTTTCCGCAAAACTCCTTCCAGCTCTCGACCTGAGCCTTCAGAGCCTCTAACTCATATTCCTCCTTTGCTTCCAGGTAATGGGCGACTACCATTTCTCGGCGGATCGGCGCGGCGCACTTTATTCTACGCCTCCTGGTTTTGACCTCTTTCTTCATTTTCTCGAGCTTCTCGGACCACCACGGTATTATAAGTTTTTCTTTATTCCCTATTAACGGTATTGCTTTTTCACATGCTGTTGTAATGGTTTTTGTGTAATCTGTTATAGTTGTCTCTAATTGCTCTGTGGTAGTTATATTTTGCAAGTTTTCTGTTATTAATTTAGAATTTACTGTAAGTTGGGTCAGTTTCTCATGAAATAGAACCCAATTTGCTTTCTTTGTATTGTATATTCGTGTAGTTCTATGTATGCTGATGCCTTTGGATTTTTTAAGCCTAATATCGAAAGTTATACCGTTGTGGTCCGAGCTAGTGAGGTTTTCTTTTACTGTCCAGTTCTCTACCAGGTCAAGCAGATCCGCGGTGCACGCCGACACATCGACGTAGCTATGGTATCGCTGGCCCCCTCTGATAGTGTCAAAGGTAGGTATTGTTCCTGTATTGAGGATCTGAAGGCCCAAGTCATCGAGGGCCCCTGCCATGTCGTCCCCACGACCGTCCAGCACCAGGCTTCCCCACCAGGTACTTTTTGCATTGGCATCGCCACCAATAAGTATCCTTTGATGTCCCATTTTCTCAACTATTTTGGACAAATGGTCGAGGTATGGGCCTATGGGTGTGTCGGGCTCAAAGTAGTAAGACACCAGAGTGATCTCCCAGGCACTAGTTCGGATCCCCACCACTACGATGTTGTTAGTGGTGAGTTGCGGGTACTGTATTATGTCAAGATCATGGTTCAATACGGCAATTGCCGCCTTGACAGTCCCTTCTCCTTGCACAGTGCTCTGGTAGATCCTTACTCCCCGGTGACCTCTCATCCTTCTTTCCGCCCCCACATAAGGCTCCTGTAAAAGCGCTACGGATATTCCGCGCTTTCCAGCCTCGATCAGGATTTCATTAGTGGCTAGTTTTTTCCGCTGGAGGTTGGCCTGCGCTATCTTGTATTGTACCGTAACCACGCCCTCAGCAATACGCCACAGTGGATCTCGCTATCGCCTCCCACTTGCGCCTCACCGGGCAATCGCTACTAAAGGCGTTGTGATCCGCTCTCCCCATTTTGGACTTGACGCAATTGGTGCAACTGGGGGGTTCGCCGACGAGCCGATCCGTGCACTCGGGCCTCAGGTGTGGTCCTCCGCAGTGGCTGCACGCGTCGACCGCATTGCGACAGAACTTCTTGCCGTGTCCGTACCCCAAACAGCGCGAGCACTGAATGAGGGGGGACTGGTCGACCACCCTGACGCGCTGCATGTCCACGTGGACAGCCCCTGCGTCGGTAAAACGCCGCCATATCAATGGCGACACCTTAGCCACTACATGCGCGGTGAGGGGATTTCTGGCCTTCCGGCGGAAACAGATCTCGGTTAGGTTAGGTTAGGTTAGGTTAGGTTAGGTTAGGTTAGGTTAGGTTAGGTTAGGTTAGGTTAGGTTAGGTTAGGTTAGGTTAGGTTAGGTTAGGTTAGGTTAGGTTAGGTTAGGTTAGGTTAGGTTAGGTTAGGTTAGGTTAGGTTAGGTTAGGTTAGGTTAGGTTAGGTTAGGTTAGGTTAGGTTAGGTTAGGTTAGGTTAGGTTAGGTTTTTTTTTTTTTTTTTTTTTTTTTTTTTTTTCCTGTCCGGACGCAGAGGTCCGGCCCGCGAGCTATCCTACATGATGTTTCTCCAATATGGGGGTCAGAGAGTTTTTCTTATACTATGGGATGTAATATTACTACAGTAATATTACCATAATTCAAGGATTTGTTTGTATTTAGGGAGGGTGGGTTAGGTACAATTTTATTTTAGCATTTTGTTTTACATCGGGTAACAACTTCTTATTTCTATATATATTTTACACAGTTTTTTAACAGAAGCTTATCTAAACATTTCTTAATTTTACTTAATTTAATATTACAATATTTTCTTAGTTTTAAATTTAGGGTGGAGGATTCGGTACACGTTTTATTTTAGCATTTTGATTTTCATAACATATTAACTTTTTATTTCTATACATATATTTACACAGCTTTTAAATGGTGTATAACTTTACATTTTCGTTGTCATGGGGTGACAGCTTCCCACTTATTACCATATACATTTTCTATTGGAACTAATGGTGCTAATCTATACAAATACAATATTCTTAAGTTTATCTTATAGTTTACTTTCTTATAATCTATTGGTTTACATGCTAATGGGCACTTGTCATATATTTTACATATATGATAGTGGATCCTATTTAATGCTTACTTGTTTTTATTGACTACCTTACTTACTACAAAATTACAATATTTAATAAACCTATCTCTTATATATTTATCTGGTTAGGTTAGGTTAGGTTAGGTTAGGTTAGGTTAGGTTAGGTTAGGTTAGGTTAGGTTAGGTTAGGTTAGGTTAGGTTAGGTTAGGTTAGGTTAGGTTAGGTTAGGTTAGGTTAGGTTAGGTTAGGTTAGGTTAGGTTAGGTTAGGTTAGGTTAGGTTAGGTTAGGTTAGGTTAGGTTAGGTTAGGTTAGGTTAGGTTAGGTTAGGTTAGGTTAGGTTAGGTTAGGTTAGGTTAGGTTAGGTTAGGTTAGGTTAGGTTAGGTTAGGTTAGGTTAGGTTAGGTTAGGTTAGGTTAGGTTAGGTTAGGTTAGGTTAGGTTAGGTTAGGTTAGGTTAGGTTAGGTTAGGTTAGGTTAGGTTAGGTTAGGTTAGGTTAGGTTAGGTTAGGTTAGGTTAGGTTAGGTTAGGTTAGGTTAGGTTAGGTTAGGTTAGGTTAGGTTAGGTTAGGTTAGGTTAGGTTAGGTTAGGTTAGGTTAGGTTAGGTTAGGTTAGGTTAGGTTAGGTTAGGTTAGGTTAGGTTAGGTTAGGTTAGGTTAGGTTAGGTTAGGTTAGGTTAGGTTAGGTTAGGTTAGGTTAGGTTAGGTTAGGTTAGGTTAGGTTAGGTTAGGTTAGGTTAGGTTAGGTTAGGTTAGGTTAGGTTAGGTTAGGTTAGGTTAGGTTAGGTTAGGTTAGGTTAGGTTAGGTTAGGTTAGGTTAGGTTAGGTTAGGTTAGGTTAGGTTAGGTTAGGTTAGGTTAGGTTAGGTTAGGTTAGGTTAGGTTAGGTTAGGTTAGGTTAGGTTAGGTTAGGTTAGGTTAGGTTAGGTTAGGTTAGGTTAGGTTAGGTTAGGTTAGGTTAGGTTTTTTTTTTTTTTTTTTTTTTTTCCTGTCCGGACGCAGAGGTCCGGCCCGCGAGCTATCCTACTCTGCCCTCCGATTTTCTAGTCGGAGTCCTTATTTGCTTTCATTCTTGTCTTATCTTTTATTATATCTTTCATGCTTCATACTGATTCTTTCTATTATTCATCTGTCTTTCATGCTGTTTATTGGTGGGATGCCAATATTAACCTATTCTCTTATATCTATTCCTTTATTTATTTATTTTTTAATGTATCAAGGCTGGGATGGGTGGGGTACACACTTTTCTTAAACATGTAATTTTTAACAACAATTTCTTACGATCTATACACAGTTCTTATTTCTTATTAATTAATTTTTTACATAATCTACATAAGTAAAATTTACCTATTGTTACACATTACATTCCACACTGCACTATTTGTCTAATTTTTACTTACTATATTTTCTTATATGCTGTTTATATATATTCAATAATATATATTCACCATAATGTTATTTATCTATTTATTTCGAATTAAAAACCTTAAGTGCTATTTTAATGCAGCAATTTCTTACATCAATTTCTTACGATCTATACACGGTTCTTATTTCTAAATTATAAATTCTTTACATAATCTAAATAAATGTTACAATACAAATTTACCTATTGTTACACATTACATTACACACTGCACTATTTTTCTAATATTTACTTACTATAATTACTTATATGCTGTTTATATATATTCAACAATATATATTCACCATATGTTGTTTATCTATTTATTTCTAAATATAACCTTAAGTGCTATTTTAATGCAGTAGTTTATAAATGCTTCTCTCTTTATCTTATCTAACATAAACAATTTAACGTTTTCTGCATTTATTTTATCATCTAATAATAACTGAGCTTCGTATCTCCACAACCCAAACACGGGACATTCGAACAAAATGTGCGGCACCGTCTCGCTAACATTGGGCTCACAGATGCACGATGGATTCTCCTTACACTTGAACCGGTTCAGGTATTCTGAGAACCCACCGTGCCCCGTCATCACCTGAGTCATCACGCTAGTTGCCTCGAATTCTCTTATTAATCTATGTGCTTTAACTGCATCTGGAAAAAATAATTTTGTTATAGCAGCTGTTTTGCCCGACTTATATCTCCGGTTCCATTCATCAAGCGAGGCCATACGGGTATGTCGCTTGATGAATGAGACCGGACACTGGTCATAATCGGGTTTTTTACGCAAGTTTAGGGCCGCTTGCTTTGCCAATTCATCAGCTCTTTCGTTACCCTCCAAACCCGCGTGTGCCTTAATCCAGAACAAAGAGACTTCTTTATTCTGAATTCGGCTGGTCCTCAGGTTGTTTCGGACTTCTATTGCTAAGGGGTGGAGGGAGCCTTGGTCTGTGATAGTTTCCAATGCCGATCTGGAATCGCTATAAATACCAAAGCTTGGCTCCGAGCGTTTAAGTATCTCCTGCGTGGCTCTGCATATGGCCAAGAGTTCGGCCTGATACACCGTGCAGAATGACGATAATTTAAGCTTGAGGACCTTAGTCTCGGCTTCACCATTCCAAAAGGACAGTGCTGCTCCAACTTTGCCCTCAATCTTACTGCCGTCAGTATATATTTTTACTGCTTGGTGGTTGTGACTGTCCACTTGCTGTTGGTCGATCAAGGTCTCGAACCCCAGGCGCACATGCTCTGCTGGATGCCAAGTGCTGCCGTACGGTACCAACCGCTCCACCTCCACATCTCCTAGTGCTGTCTGGGGTACTCCCCGTCTTGCCTCATACAGGGCAGCTGCCTCCTGTATTCTGAGGTCAAGTGGAAGTATCCCAGACAACACCAGTGCTGAATTCAGGGAAACGGTACGGTAGGCGCGACTCAGCTTTTGGGCGAAGCCACGCTGGACTGCATTGAGCTGCTTTTGTACGCCCAGTTTTTGGGATGACGAAGCCCATACACTAGCTGCGTACAGGATTACGGGTTCCACTGTCGCCGTGTAGATTACACGGGTAACCTCCGGGTGGAGACCCCAGCTGATTTTGGCAGCTCTGGATAGCCTTTTATAAGTGTTTAAGGCCTTCCTGCAAACGTTTGCCGTGTGACTATTAAATGTCAACTTCTCATCAATTGTGAGCCCGAGGAGTTTAATTTCATGTGACATGGTAATGTCGACCCCGCCCATGCTCAGCAGTGGTGTGTCATATTTAAGTTTTCTAGTGATAATCATAGCCTTGGTTTTGTGCGGCGCAAACTTCAGTTTATTTTTGACACCCCACCCCTGAACATAGCCGAGGGCGGCATTAGCCTGTCGTTGAACATCTTGTGCCGTATCTCCGTCGAACACCAGCACAACGTCATCGGCAAACGCCTGACAGTAATCACCGCGCTGTTCAAGTCCCCTAAGGAGTGGATCTAGGAGAAGATTCCACAGAAGCGGACCACCTATCGAACCTTGGACGCACCCCTTTTTTGTGCCCTTGCTGTATTGTTCTCCAGCATACCTCACTGTCACAGTCCTATCCTGGAGGTAGCTGTCGATTGTCCTCCTGAGGTTCACCGGACATTTTTCCTCAGCCAGTCGGGTTCGAATGGCGGGCCACCATGCACTATCGAAGGCTCCCTCTATGTCCAATGATATCATGATGGTTAGTTTTTTGTGGTCTAGTTTATTTCGAATGTGCTGTATCAGGTCATAGAGGGAGTCCTCGGTGCTTCTTTTAGGCATGAACCCGTACTGGCGAGTACTAATCCTTGGGATCAGGTGCCACTTTATACGTCCTATGAGCATCTTCTCGTAGATCTTTCCCATAACTGGTAACAGACCTATTGGCCTGTAGGACTTTGGATTGGTGTATTCGTCTTTGCCTGGTTTTCTCAAAATTATGACCGTGGCATCCTTCCAGATAGTCGGGAAGTGTTCGAGTTCCAGGCATTTATTCACCAAGGCAAGAAACGTTCCCATATCTTGTTGAATAGCATGTCTACAAATGTCGGCAGTGAGACCGTCAGCACCTGGGGCTTTTTTGGGGTTGAAGCTGTCCACCGTGAAGCGTAGTTCTTCCAGTGTAAACGGTGGGTCATGTTTTTCACCATGGACCCAGTCGTTTACCCGGTTTGCTGCTTTTCTGGTTTCTTGGTGGTCTTCATTGTCATCCCTTTCTGGGTCCTCTGGGAAGAAGGTCTCTGCCAGCATTTTTGCGGAATCTTTCGGATTTATGACCCTTCCGTCCTTCACTAACGGTATGTCTTCCTGTCTTTGGGTTATTCTTCCAATGACCCTGTTTATCCCCTCCCAGACTCCTTCCTTGTCCTGTTTCCCGCAAAAACTCTTCCAACTCTCTATCTGCGCT
>OU975455.1:8751224-8753509 GCA_918857605.2 Philereme vetulata | reverse complement strand
GTAACGGCATGCGCGACGGGGTTGCTTGATCTCATAGAGGATTGGAGGGTCGTAGAAGGCATGACAAGCTCCGACCACAACGTGCTGACCTTCAAGATTAGATTATCTAAAGTAAAGGGTACAAATATAAATAGAACTACCAGAATTTTTAATAGTAAAAAAGCAGATTGGAGCCAGTTTCATGAGAAACTGGCCCAATTACTTGAGTCAAATCAAATTCACATTAGCAAAGTAACAAATATATTAGGCAAGAAAAATTTAGATGAAACTATAGAACTATACACGAATGCAATAATTGAGTCTTGCAACAATAGCATCCCGAAAAAGAAGGTTAACAGTACAATTACCTTACCATGGTGGTCGGAGAAGCTCACAAAGCTGAAGGGGAAGGTCAGGACGATGAAGCGACGAATCCGTTGCGCAGCGCCAGTCCGGAAGCAGAAGGTGATTGATGAGTACCTAAAAACAAAAGAAGAGTATCAACAAGAAGCCAAGAAGGCGCAGATAGAAAGTTGGAAGGGTTTCTGCACCAAACAAGACAAGGAAGGGGTGTGGGACGGGATTTATAGGGTAATTGGTAGGACGATGAAACGACAGCAGGACCAGCCTCTGGTGAGTGCAGGAAGAGCTCTGGATGGTCAAAAATCTGCACAGCTTCTAGCAGAAACATTCTACCCGGAAGACCTAGAAAAGGATGACAATGCAAGCCAAAGTCTAACCAGGAAAGCTGCTGAAAAAGTAAACGGCTGGGCCCATGATGAGAACCATGACCCACCGTTTACCAGAGAAGAGCTGAGGTTCGCGGTAAAGGGCTTTAACCCAAAGAAGGCACCGGGAGCAGACGGTTTAACAGCGGACATCTGCAGTAGAGCTGTAAACCATGACTTGGAGCTCTTCCTTGCATTATGCAATAAATGCCTAGCTCTTAGTCACTTCCCCTCAATCTGGAAGGAAGCCACAGTGGTAGTCCTGCGGAAGCCTGGGAAGGACGATTACACGAACCCAAAGTCCTTCAGGCCCATAGGGCTACTACCAGTCTTGGGTAAAATTCTGGAGAAAATGATCGTTGGGCGGCTGAAATGGCATCTTGTACCCAAAATAAGCACCCGCCAATATGGCTTTATGCCCCAAAGGAGTACCGAAGACTCCCTCTATGACCTTATGCAATACATACGTAATAAACTAGACCAGAAGAAACTCATAGTCATGATATCATTGGACATAGAGGGAGCCTTCGATAACGCGTGGTGGCCAGCCATCAGGCTTAGGTTGGCTGAGGCGAGATGTCCTGTGAACCTGAGAAGGGTGATTGATAGTTATTTAGAAAACAGAAGGGTTAGAGTGCGATACCTTGGACACGAATACCAGAAGCATACTAGCAAGGGTTGTGTCCAAGGATCCATCGGAGGACCGATTCTCTGGAACATGCTTTTAGATCCCCTTCTGAGAGGCCTTGAGCAGCGGGGCGATTATGCGCAGGCATTCGCTGACGATGTGGTCCTGGTGTTTGACGGGGACACGGCACTGGAGGTGCAGAGACGTGCCAATGCCGCTCTCGCCTATGTTCGGGAGTGGGGTATCAGTAATAAGCTCAATTTTGCACCGCACAAAACATGTGCGATGACCATTACTCGCAAACTCAAATACGATACGCCGCTACTGAGCATGGGGGGGATCGGCATTGGCATGTCAGACGAAATCAAGATCCTGGGGCTCACTATTGACAACAAGCTTACTTTCAACCAACACACAGCAAACACCTGTATTAAAGCTCTAAATTTTTATAAGCAGTTGTCAAGAGCCGCCAGGGTCAGCTGGGGACTGCACCCGGAAGTAGTCCGTATTATATACACGGCGACTGTCGAGCCTGTCGTTACGTACGCGGCCAGCGTCTGGGCCCAAGCGACAAAAAAGGCTAAAGTGCGTAAGCAACTAAACGCGGTACAGCGTGTGTTTGCCCAGAAACTGACAAAAGCCTACCGAACGGTATCTCTTAACTCGGCTCTACTACTGGCAGGGATACTGCCACTGGATTTGAGAATCCAGGAGGCAGCAGCTCTATATGAGGCCAAGCGTGGAGTCCCGCAGCCGATGTTGGGAGGCCGAGAGGTAGAGCATAGAGTGTCGTACGACATGTCCCCGCACCCGGCAAAGCATATGAGCCTGGAGATCGTTCGCCTGGCAGACCACCAAGATGTTGAGCAGCACGGCATCCAAGCAGTACGCATATTTACTGATGGCAGTAAGATTGAGGGGAAGGTCGGCGCAGCGTTATCCTTATGGAA
>OU975455.1:8736224-8746224 GCA_918857605.2 Philereme vetulata | reverse complement strand
TTAAAATACCTTCTAAACGAGCCCAAACTCGGGCTGATTCGGGCTGTAATTGCCAGAGTTGCTCCGGAGCGGCCATTTTGGTCGCCATCTTTGAAAAATTCAAACGAGGATAACTCGGCAGCGGATCGTCAGATTGGAGAGCGGTTTTCTGTTTTGGAGTTGTCTTCACCAACAGAGTCTGCTAAAATCGGTTGGGGTTGTAGGTAGAGTCACTTTTTTCCAACCTTAACCAACCTGCAGGAGGCGAAGACTGTGTTGTGCAGTACACTTTGCTCAAAGCCGCGTCTCTCTACGAGTTAAACTCGCAAAGTTATGGAGATATAGAAAATTGGTAGCCATTTTGTCCGCCATTTTGAAAATTTTAAATTCTACATAACTTTGGCAAGAGTGATCCGATTGAGGCGCGGTTTTCACTGCTGACACCTATATCGACCGGGATATTTTATTGGCAAGCTTCGGTGGCCATTTTGTCCGCCATTTTGGCAAAAATAAAAAAGCTTCATATCTCGTTAACCCGCCATCCAATTTTGACGGGGTTTTCGCAGGTAAACTGACCGGTAGCCGGACTACTTGCATTAACATAGAGGCCGACTCTATATAGAGTCGTAAAAAATTTTTATATTATATTTTAGTTCTTTTGTTTTCTCCCGAGTGTGGGGTTTTTAAGTGAAATTTTTATTGTTTTTGGCTCAATTTACATACACTATCTATAAGAAACAGACTAGGTAGAGCCTTTACTGTTTTTTTTACTATTTTTATTACATATTAGATAGATATTAAGACTTTTTATTTTTAGTTTATAGGTTATATTAGGCAAATTTATTTACAACTTTTACAACTTTAATTTGACGACCTGTTCCGCGTTATAAAGACCTTCCAATCATAATGTTTGGAATCCGAAGCCCGACTAAAAAAGCGGAAAAACCCGCGAGCGAGGCAGAAAATATCTGCCAAACGAGTGAAGAGGGGGTAACTGTGAGGGCGGGACCCTCAAACATGACCGACAACGCATCCCAGCCAGGAAAAAAGCTTCCTGATAGGGCATCAGAGGCAAAGGCGAGCCTCATAAGAGCAAAAACCCTACTGGGGGACGCCCGAAACCTCAGGACCGATATAAAAATCGGTGTCTCCCAAAGTGTAGAGCGAGTCTACCAGCTCTACAAGGAGGCAGAAGCTGAAATAGCTTCCCTGAAGGCGAAGGGTGTCCGTACACAGTTAAAGGGAAAAGAAAATGCTCAAGAAAAAGTGCAGAAGGACGACGCCTTAATGCAAACCCTAGTAGAGCACACCAAGCTTTTAAAAGAAAACAATGAAAAAATGGAAGTACTTAAGGAAGCATTAGAAAGGAAAACTTATGCAAGTGCAGTAGCGGCCCCCCCAAAGAAGCTTCACCCGGAGCAGACCGCGCTGCACTCAATAGTAGTAACGGCGACAAACGAGACAGCGACCGGAGAAGACGTCCTGTACAAGACGATAAATGTCGTAAAAGCCACAGATGGAGAAATAAAGATAGAGAAATTTAGAAAAGCGAAAGATAGGAAGGTAATACTGGGATGCAGGACTGAAGAAGAGCGGCAAAGAGTAAAGGAAAGGCTGAGCAAGACAAAGGAACTAAAAGTGGAGGATATAAAAAACAAGGACCCACTAATAATCCTCAAGAGCGTCTGGATGACGGAATACACAGATACGGACGAAGACGTTATCCTGGCGCTAAGAAACCAAAACAAGTCCCTTACTCTTGGCCTAGACGAGACAGATGACAGGATCCGGATTGCCTATAGGAAACGGACGCGCCATCCGGAAAAGTCCCATATAGTGATGAGGGTCTCGCCAAAAATCTATCAAAGACTGATGGAGCTTGAAACGGTGTATATGGACGTACAGAGAGTTAAGGTGATGGACCAGTCGCCGCTGGTCCAATGTTCCCAGTGCCTAGGCTATGGCCATGGTCGACGCTTCTGCAAAGATTCACATGAGACATGTAGTCATTGCGGAGGCGCCCACCTAAAACAACAATGTGCGGACTGGCTTGCCGGAGCAACCCCGGCATGTAGCAACTGCATCAAGGCCAAACTTGAAAGCACGGAGCATAATGCCTTCAGTGATAGTTGTAGTATTAGAAGGAAGTGGGATGCTTTAGCAAGAGCATCGATAGCTTACTGCTGAACGATTAGGTAATAAATAGCCAGAAATAAAAATAGATAATAAGTATGTTTTGTAATATATGATAAGTATATATAGAAACATCATTTAAATAAGAAATAGTTGATAAAAATTAATGTAAACCTAATATGTTATAATTTAAGCAAATCAGAAAACAAGATTAGTAGGAAATGTTTGGGCATACACTATTTTAAGTATACCAATATATTAACTTAAGAAAATAAATAGGATTAAAGATATATAATTTATGTTGACTATATATAATTAAGTATATATAAAAGCAGCATATGCAACATTGTTTTAAAATAAAAAAGATAGAGAGATACTGTTAAATGCCTAGATAAAGTTAAATGCTTAAAAAAAAAAAAAAAAAAAAAAAAAAAAAAAAAAAAAAAAAAAAAAAAAAAAAAAAAACTAATTGTTATACCTAGGAAAATTTAAGTAAGTTAATAAGAATTTAAGACAAGAGAAAAACAAGACCAATGTAAAATTTTGAAAAATACTCTATTAAAATAGTAGCATAATATAATATAGTAATCTAAGAAAATGTACAAATAGAATAATACTAAAAATGCTTGATAACCAGAAATTGTTCACAAAAATTAGCTATGATCATAATAAAATAGAATTATATATAAAGAACCTAAGTCAAGAGAAAAGAAGATCAGTAGGAAATAATAGTGAAAACTCTACCAAATTATAAATATAGTATTCAATATGAATATAGTATCTAGGAAAATAAAGAGATAAAAGAAAGATAAGTAATTATTGTTAGACCAGATTTAATAACCTTAAAAAAATACAACTTTTAAAATATTTATCTATCATTGAAAAACTTTCTGTGTGTCACTCCTAGTATGAAGGATGTATTATAGAATATATATATCAAGCTATATGTAAACAAGATTAAGAAAACAAAACAGTAAAACAATGTATATATTAAGGTAAAAACTTAAATTAAGAATAGAAGCTAGTTGAGACGTTATCTGCAATCAAAAAATTATGTTTGTAAATTTTTCGTGTACTTTTCTAAATAAATAAAACCTGTTGTTTTACTACCCCAGAAATAACAAGAGCTCTGAATAAGTTTTATCAGAGGTCAATAGGCAGGATAGCTCGCGGGCCGGACCTCTGCGTCCGGACAGGGAAAAAAAAAAAAAAAAAAAAAAAAATAACCTAACCTAACCTAACCTAACCTAACCTAACCTAACCTAACCTAACCTAACCTAACCTAACCTAACCTAACCTAACCTAACCTAACCTAACCTAACCTAACCTAACCTAACCTAACCTAACCTAACCTAACCTAACCTAACCTAACCTAACCTAACCTAACCTAACCTAACCTAACCTAACCTAACCTAACCTAACCTAACCTAACCTAACCTAACCTAACCTAACCTAACCTAACCTAACCTAACCTAACCTAACCTAACCTAACCTAACCTAACCTAACCTAACCTAACCTAACCTAACCTAACCTAACCTAACCTAACCTAACCTAACCTAACCTAACCTAACCTAACCTAACCTAACCTAACCTAACCTAACCTAACCTAACCAGTCTGGCTCCAACCGCACTCCGGAGCGCCCACTTTTAACCATACCTCCACGCTAAAAAATTCACCAAAAATTGGAAAAAGTGATTTTTATCGTCGTGCAATATATCAAAAATTGCGGAATCACGTGGCGCACACGGCCGTGCAAACGCTGAGGCGCTTAGTGTTTTTTTTGCGAAGTTATCACGATAAAAGTGAAATTTTAAAAATTTTGAAACTTTGAACTGGATTTTCCTCGAGATCTACAGCGGCGACCTACACTTTTCAAGGTGCCTTCGGAAAGGCCTCCACGTGAGCTATAGTTTTTCTGCTTTTCCTGATTTTTCCCGCGCAGGAGCGCCGAAATATAAGCAGAAAAACAAAAACCACGTGGCCACGAGGTCAGTGATCCAGGACCGCAAGGTGTAAACTGACATCATAAACAGCAAGACATCGCCGTGGGCAGCCCGGAGGCACTTCCAGAATAAATCTAAGTTAAGTTTTCAAATAGTTATAGTGGTTTTAAATTTTTGAAAAATTTTAAAAATTTATATTTCGGTCAAACGATCGATAACGTGCCTTTTTTAAATTTATTTTGTATAGATATTAGGGTCCTCTACATTACATAAAAATTTCGACGTAGGTTCATCAACCAGATTTTGAGCAATAATTTTTTAAAGTTTTTAACCGAACACGAGGTACCCCTAATTTCAAGGTTAGAATTTAATTAAATTTTTTGGTAAATTTTACATAATTAGTTTGAGCTTTGTGAAAAATTTCAGAATTTTTTGGCACTTATTCGCGGAGCTAGGCCATTTTTAGTCTTAAATTTAGTCTTTATTAGTTTTAATAAATCAGGGGGGGGTCTTATCAGCACGTGGACCAACCTAAGCTATTGTGTGGGTTGTGCCCTTTAAAACAAGCCCAAACACGGCCTGATTTGGACAGTAACTGCCAAAGTTAGTCCAGAAACGGCCATTTTGGACGCCATATTGGTTTGTTTTAAACGGGCATAGCTCACGCTGGAGTGGTCCGATTGGACCAGGACTTTCACAACTGGTACCACAACTGCCCCCTCTCTGACATAAACTTATTTTGGGCTCTAGGTAGAGTCAAAAATTTTTTTGACTCTACATTTAGTGTTGGAATCCAGCCGGGCGCGAGACAAATACACTTGTCAAAACCCCGAAGTTCTGGGAGTAATATTGACGGAGATACAGCGATCACAAGTTTTGGCGGCCATTTTGTCCGCCATCTTTGAGAAAGTATAAAGCTTCATATCTCACGAACCCGCCGTCCGATTTTAACGGGACTTTTTTAGATAAATCGACCGGTAGCAGGACTACGAGCCTATATAGAGACGGACTCTATAAGTAGAGTCGGACATATTTTAATTTTAATTCACTCGTTTTATTTTCTTTTCTGTATTTTTCGCTATTTACCTGTGTTTCAACACACAGCGCACGCGCTGTTGTACGACAAACCTAGGTAGAGCAACAAACTCTACATAGAGCAAAACTAGAAAATTGTAGAATAACTTACCTGGGGGACAGCGCTCGTCGCTGAAGCTTCCGTGACGAGACCTGAAACAGAAAAGACACGAAACCAGATTAAATTTCTAGAATAGATAATTATATAACTTATACAAACCGTTCACCAATAATTAGCTTTAAGTTGTACATAACGTTGATTCATACAATTAGATTAGGATTTTAATGACATTTTATATAACTTATACAAACTTATTTTATTGACAATTTTTATAACTTATACAAACATTAACTACGACAACCTACCTACCACCACATAGACATTTTGTTTTCCGACACATTGGAACAAAACAAGAATTTAATTATAGACAAACTAAGCAGCTGATTAATCCCTTTGAAGGTAAAGCGTCAAGAAGAGCTAAAACCCACGGTCAATATGTTTGGAATAAGAACACCGATCAAACCAAAAACCGTGGAAGAGACCTCGCGAGACCCACAAGGAAAGATGAACAGAAGCCCGACTCCTATAGCCCATTCTAGCAAGACTGCCAGTACAAGTGTGAGGAAGAGTATAGGGGAGTGGGAGACAGGGAAATCGGAGGCACCTTCATCTCTCAATCGCACTCAAACACTGACCACTCCGAAAGAAATCAAACCGGCGATGGAACCCTATAAGCCAAAACCAAAGACGACGCTCCCGCAGGTTGAACCAAGAGCGGTGACGCTTAAAGTGTCAACGGAAGCGACAGGGAACCAACTAGCACCGTTAAAAACCAGCCAGAAATACACAGATCGGGTAGCAGAGGCTAAGGCATGTTTGGACTCGGCCACAGAGCAGCTAAACAGCGCTCGAAACCTAAGAACCGACATTAAAAAAGAAGTAACATACGCCTTAAACCGTCTGTATAAACTGGTGAAGGAAGGAGCAAGTGGGAAGATACCGATGAGTGAAGAGATAATCCCAGAGGCAGAAAAACCACTAAGAAATTCAACTGAAGAGACCGAGCTTCTCAGGAAGCTCGAGGAACATACAAGACTTCTGCAGGAAAACAACCACAGAATGGAAAAACTTAAAAATACTCTAGAAAAACAAGAAGAGCTACAGCAGCGACAATCTTATGCGAGCGTCGCAGCGGCATCCCATCGGAGGCCGGAACAGACCGCGCTACACTCTGTCGTGGTCACTGCTGTAGATGAGAGAGAATCTGGTGAAAAAGTCCTGGACAGAATAAGGAAAGTGGTTAACGCCAAAGAAAGTGGGATTGCAGTAGAAAAGATTAGAAAAGCAAAAGACAGGAAAGTAATAGTGGGCTGTCGAACAGATGAGGAAAGACAAAAAGTCAAGGAAAGACTAAAGGGAGCCAAAGAGCTGAATGTCGAGGACATGAGAAATAAAGACCCACTGGTGATTCTCAGGGATGTCTTAATGTATAATACCGACGAAGAAGTTCTGGACGCTCTGAGAAATCAGAACAAGGGAATCCTCAGAGAACTGACGAACCCAAAGATGGAAATAGTTTTTAAAAAACGAACCAGAAACCCTCACACGCACCACATCGTCATGAGGGTCCCTCCCGCAACTTGGCAGCGCTTGGTCGATGCAGAATCCGTCCATATAGACCTCCAGCGAGTGAGAGTGGAAGACCAGTCACCGCTCGTGCAGTGCTCCCTCTGCCTGGCGTATGGGCACGGAAGACGGCTATGCAAAGAGACGGTGGAAAAGTGTTGTCACTGTGGGGGGCCCCACATGAAGTCCGAGTGTGCAGAGTGGATTGCAGGTGCCGCTCCCACATGCACGAATTGCAACCAGGCAAAGCTAGAGAGAACGGACCACAACGCCTTTAGTGGCGAATGTCCTATTCGCCGGAAGTGGGAGTCTCTGGCCAGGGCCACGGTAGCGTATTGCTGAGGGCGTCACAACGGCCAATACGACGACAAATGGAAGCACCCCAACCAGAAGAAAGCCCTACCTGGTTGTCCAGGCGAACCTTCAAAGAAAACAGATAGCAACAAGTGAACTGATGATAGAGGCTAATGAAAGGAAGGTGACTCTGGCACTGCTCCAGGAGCCGTATGTGGGCGGGGCAAGAAAGATGAGAGACTACAGAGGAGCGAGGATTTTTCAGAGCACCAACCCAGGAGACGGAACAGTCAAAGCGGCAATAGCTGTATTCGACGACGACTTGAATGTCATACAGTGCCCGAAACTCACCACGAATAACATCACAGTGGTGAAAGTCCGTACTAGCGCCTGGGAAATCACCGTGGTCTCCTTTTACTTTGAGCCGGATCAGCCCATGGGGCCATACCTGGAGCACCTTCAGAAAATAGAAAGAGAAACTGGACCCAGGAAGATAATAATGGGAGGCGATTCGAACGCAAAGAGTACCTGGTGGGGAAGCCCAATAGTCGATCGTAGGGGTGAAGAAATGTCAGGGATCCTCGAGGAAATGGGTTTGCAGGTACTCAATGAAGGAAATACGCCCACTTTTTACACCATCAGAGGCGGAAAAACATACGCAAGTCACGTGGACATAACGGCCTGTACTGCTGACGTGCTGGACCTGGTGGATGACTGGAAAGTGGAGGACAACTTGACAGGCTCGGACCACAACGGCATAACATTCAAATTAAACCTTAAAAGGGTAAACGGACCAGACGTAAAACGAACCACTAGATTGTATAACACAAAAAAAGCTAATTGGGGTCAATTTCGTGAGAAACTGACCCAATTACTAATAGAAAATAATATAAACAAAATAGAAATAAACAAAATCAACATAAAAGAAGAGTTAGATAAAGTAGTCGAAAAGTACACAAATATAATTAAAGAAACATGCACACAGGTAATACCAAAATTAAAAAAGAATGGAAAACTTACCTTGCCGTGGTGGTCTGAAGAACTCGCCAAGCTCAAAAGAGAAGTCGTCACCAGGAAGCGGAGAATCAGATGTGCAGCGCCAGTCCGAAGGGCGATGGTTGTCGGAGAGTACCTGCAAACAAAGAAAAAATATGAAAATGAGGTAAAAAAGGCACAAATAGAGAGTTGGAGGAGCTTTTGTGGGAAACAGGACAAGGAGGGTGTCTGGGAGGGTATCAACAGAGTCATCGGGAAAACCACAAAAAGGCATGAGGACCTGCCACTGGTAAAAGACGGAATAGTCATGAGCCCGAAAGACTCAGCAAGGATGCTAGCAGAAACCTTCTACCCGGAGGACCCGGAAAGCGACGATAACGGTGACCACCGTGAAACTAGAAAATCAGCGAACCGAGCAAACGTTTGTGGTGATAATGAAATATATGACCCACCGTTTACAGTGGAAGAGCTTAGTTTTGCGGTGGATAGCTTTAATCCAAAGAAGGCCCCGGGTGTCGACGGTCTCACGGCCGACATCTGCAAACAAGTTATTCGTCAAGACGCCGAAATGTTCCTTGCCTTGGTAAACAAATGCCTAGAACTCCAGCTTTTTCCAACTATTTGGAAAGAAGCGACGGTCGTCATACTGAGGAAACCAGGCAAGGACGATTACACGCACCCAAAATCCTACAGACCCATAGGTTTGTTGCCGGTTCTGGGGAAAACTTATGAAAAAATGATTATAGGACGAATAAAATGGCACCTGATCCCGAGGATAAGTACTCGCCAGTACGGGTTCATGCCCAAGAGAAGCACTGAAGACTCCCTCTATGACCTGATACAATACACTAGGAATAAACTAGATCACAAGAAATTAACCACTATGATATCTTTGGACATAGAGGGAGCCTTCGACAGTGCATGGTGGCCCGCCATTCGAACCCGACTGGCAGAAGAAAAATGCCCAATGAACCTCCGAAGGATTGTCGACAGTTATCTTGAAGATAGGAGCGTGTTGGTAAGATATGCTGGAGAGGAACATAGGAAAGCCACAAAAAAGGGTTGCATCCAGGGATCGATCGGAGGTCCTCTCCTTTGGAATATCCTTCTCGATCCATTGCTTAGAGAATTAGAGAGGCGCGGCGACTATTGCCAAGCGTTTGCGGACGATGTTGTGCTGGTGTTCGACGGGGACACCGCACAAGAAGTGCAACAACGAGCCAACGCCGCCCTCGCCTATGTTCAGGAGTGGGGTGTCAAAAACAAACTGAAGTTCGCGCCACACAAAACCAAGGCTATGGTAATTACCAGAAAACTCAAATACGACACACCACTGCTGAGCATGGGCGGGATCGGCATCAACATGTCACAAGAAATAAAAATCCTGGGGCTCACAATAGATGACAAGTTAACTTTCAATAGCCATACAGTCAACGTCTGCAGGAAAGCTCTTAATATATATAAAAAGCTGTCCAGAGCCGCCAAAGTCAGCTGGGGTCTCCACCCAGAAGTTACGCGTATGATTTATACAGCTACGGTTGAGCCCGTAATCCTATACGCGGCTAGTGTCTGGGCACCAGCTGTGAAGAAATTGGGCATACAAAAACAGCTTAACGTAGTCCAACGTGGGTTTGCCCAAAAGCTGAGTCGCGCCTACCGCACCGTCTCCCTGAACTCAGCACTGGTGTTGTCTGGGATACTGCCTCTCGATCTTAGGGTACAAGAAGCGGCAACCCTCTACAAGGCAAGAAGGGGAGTACCCCAGACAGCACTAGGGGACATGGAGGTAGAGCGGCTGGCGCCATACTGTGACACTTGGCATCCGGCGGAGCAGGTGCGCCTGGAGTTCGAGACCTTGATGGACAAACAACAAGTGGATAAACACGATAAACAAGCAGTAAAAATATACACTGACGGCAGTAGGATTGAGGGCAGGGTCGGAGCAGCGCTAT
>OU975455.1:8718724-8731224 GCA_918857605.2 Philereme vetulata | reverse complement strand
CTGTGATAGTTATATCAAGCGTCCATTATTCAATTTACATTTAATTTTAAAATTTTGACTTTAATTTTATTTTATACAATTATTAATTAGATTTTATTATTAAGATTAGCATTTAAGTTACTTTAGATTAATTAAGACATACTCCTATTGAGCCAACAATTTTTACACAGACAATTTTAGCATATTTTTATAACTTTTACAAATTTCCTATTTATCGTGTACTAGCATAGTTATAGACATACTCTTATTGAGTAAACTTGATTTAATTTTGACGAAGCGACTATCCTACGTTCTCAACAATGTTCGGAATGAGGACCCCGGTGAAAAACTCAACTGCGAACTCCCCCAAAAAAGCTGTAGAACCGGCGGACAAGGTGGGCCCCCTATTGGAGACCCAAGACCGGACTTTTACTGTCCGCCGCAGCATTGGGGAGATTGAGGCCCGGGCAAAGACCTCACCGAAAAAGGCCGAGGCGCCGGTGGCGGGCCCCTCTAAGGTAAAAACACGCACCGCATCATCGGAGGCTGCGGCCAGCCCACCCTTGAAACCAACTTATCCCACCAGACTTGCCGAGGGAAGGGCATACCTGAATAAGGCAAAGCTCCACCTCGGCAACGCTAGGAACTTAAAAACGGAAATTAAGGATGGGGTCACCGCAGCCGTGGACCGGCTTTATCAGCTGCTCAAAGAGTCGGAGGCGGTCAAGGAGGGAGCTCGGAGTAAGGGTCGGGATGGGAAGGAGGCGGGGGAACCTTTACACCCCCCGCTCCCTTCTCACCCTGTCCCGAACCCTGTCAATAATGAATTAATGAAAAAGATGGAGGAGCACCTTACCATGATCGCTGAAAACACGGCAAAGATGGAAGGCCTTAGGGAGACCCTACTGAGCCACCAGAAGGTTTTGGAGGGGTCCAGCTATGCGAGCGTCACGGCCGGATTGATGAGAACGAAACCACAGGAACAAACCCCCATGCACTCGGTCGTCATAACGTCTAAGGACGAGCAGGAGACGGGCGACCAAGTGTATGAGAGGATTAGGGCAGCAGTAAATGCAAAGGAGGAAGGAGTAAAGATTGACAAGGTGAGAAGAGCAAGGGACAGGAAGGTAATAATAGGATGCAAGAATCGGGAGGAGTTAAAGAGGATCAGGGACAGGCTCAGTGAGAGAGAGTGTCAACTAAATGTCGAAGACATTAAAAACAAGGACCCCCTCGTAGTGCTCCTCGGAGTTTGCAACTACCACACGGACGAAGAAATTCTAAAGGCTATCAGGAGACAGAACGGACATCTGCTCAGGGACTTAAGTCCGGAGGATGACCGGATGGAGATCTCCTTCCGTCGTAAGGCCAGAAACCCGCTTACCACGCACATAGTGGCCAAGGTGTCACCACTGATATGGCGGCGTTTCACCGACGCAGGGGCGGTGCATGTCGACTTGCAGCGCGTCAGAGTGGTCGACCAGTCCCCCCTCATTCAGTGCTCGCGCTGTCTGGGATATGGACATGGCAAGAGATTCTGTCGCGAGGCAGTCGACGCGTGCAGCCACTGCGGAGGACCACACCTGAGGCCCGAGTGCGCGGATCGGATTGCGGGCGAACCTCCCAGTTGCACCAATTGCGTAAAGTCGAAAATGGGGGGAGCAGACCACAACGCTTTTAGCAGCGAATGCCCGGTGAGGCGCAAGTGGGAGGCACTGGCGAGATCCACCGTGGCATATTGCTGAGGGCGTGGTTACGGTCTCCCCATATAAGATAGCACAAGCAAATCTCCAGCGGAAAAGATTAGCCACCAATGAGATCCTGGTCGAAGCAGAAAAGCGCGGAATAACCGCAGCGCTTCTACAGGAGCCTTATGTGGGAGCGGAGAGGAAGATGAGAAGTCACCGGGGCGTAAGGGTCTTCCAGAGCACTGAGCAAGGAGAAGGGACTGTCAAGGCGGCAATAGCCGTATTCAACCATGACCTTGACATAATACAGTACCCGCAACTCACCACTAACAACATCGTAGTGGTGGGGATCCGAACCAGTGCATGGGAGATCACGCTGGTGTCTTACTACTTCGAACCAGACTCGCCCATAGGCCCCTACCTAGACCATATAACGTTGGTAAGGCAAACCGCTGGAGTTAAAAAACTCTTAATAGGTGGCGACGCAAACGCGAAGAGCAGCTGGTGGGGCAGTACCGTGGTAGATAACCGAGGAGAGGATATGGTAGGAACGCTGGACGACCTCGGCCTTCAGATCCTCAACACGGGAGTAACTCCGACCTTCGACACCATCAGAGGCGGCCAACGATACAAAAGTCATGTTGACGTAACAGCCTGCACGGAGAATTTGCTAGACCTGGTTGAGGACTGGACAGTAGTGGAGAATCTGACAAGCTCAGACCACAACGGCATTATCTTTAACATTCGGCTCAAAAAATCAAAAGGAACAAACATTGTTAGAAGCACGCGAAAATATAACACTTTAAAAGCAAATTGGGGACTGTTTCATAAGAAACTAACCCAATTAAAAGCAGACCACAAGTTAACTTTAGACAATTTAAATAATATCAACACAGTGGAAAAATTAGAATTAGCATTAGTAAATTATTCGGAAGTTATTACAGAAACTTGTAAATATTCGATTCCAAAAAAGAAAAATATAGAAAAACTCTCAATGCCGTGGTGGTCTGATAAACTTGCACAGATGAAACGCGAAGTCACAACCAGGAAGCGTAGAATCCGCTGCGCTGCGCCGATCCGGAGAAAGATGGTAGTCGAAGAGTACCTGAAAAAGAAAGAAGAATATGAGTTGGAGGCTCGGAGGGCTGAGGTCGAGAGCTGGAAGGAGTTCTGTGGGAAACAGGACAGGGAGGGGGTCTGGGACGGCATATATCGGGTAATAGGAAGGACAAAGAAAAGGGAAGAGGACTTGCTACTGGAAAGGGAGGGAACGGTGTTGGACGCGAAGGACTCCGTAAAACTTTTAGCAGAAAAGTTTTATCCGGAGGACTTAATAGAAGAAGATAACGCCGAGCACCACCTAACCAGGGACCTAGCGGAAAAAATAAACGGAGGAGAGCATGATGACTCATGCGACCCTCCGTTCACAAAGACGGAGCTAGAAGTCGCAACAAAGTCCTTTAACCCGAAAAAAGCACCTGGAGCCGATGGTTTTACCCTCGATATTTGCAGACAGGCAATAAAAAACTGCCCAAACCTCTTCCTGGGCCTGCTGAATAAGTGCCTTGCTCTTCATTACTTTCCCAATCTGTGGAAGAGGGCGGTTGTCGTGGTCCTTAGAAAACCTGGGAAAGAAAAGTATAACGACCCGAAATCCTACAGGCCAATCGGACTTCTACCTGTTTTGGGCAAGATCTACGAGAAGATGCTGGTTGCCCGCCTCAAATTCCACTTAATACCGCGGATGAGTACCCACCAGTACGGGTTCATGCCCCAGAGGAGCACCGAAGACTCCCTCTATAACCTCATCCAAATCATCCGGACAAAATTAGACAAAAAGAAAATAGTTTTACTGGTGTCCTTGGATATAGAGGGAGCCTTTGATAGCGCTTGGTGGCCGGTTATTAGGGTCCGTCTGGCGGAGGAAAAGTGTCCACTAAATTTGAGGCGGGTAATGGACAGTTACCTAACGAACAGAACGGTCCAGGTTAGGTATGCCGGGGAGGAATGCCACAGGAAGACGAGCAAAGGTTGCGTACAAGGCTCCATTGGGGGCCCCATCTTGTGGAATTTGATCATAGATCCACTTTTAAAAGATCTCGACAAAAGGGGCTGCTATGTGCAGGCGTTTGCAGACGACGTGGTGTTGGTTTTCGATGGTGAGACAGCGCTGGAAGTAGAAGGACAGGCCAATGCCGCTCTCGAGTATGTTCGGACGTGGGGTGTCAAAAACAAGCTAAAATTCGCTCCGCACAAAACCATGGCCATGACCATAACACGGAAGCTCAAGCATGACACTCCACGCCTGAGCATGGGCGGGGTCGACATCGGCATGTCCAAAGAGATGAAAGTCCTGGGTCTCACCATCGACGACAAACTAACTTTTAATCCGCACGTAGCAAACGTCTGCCGGAAGGCCCTTAATTTCTACAAACAGCTGTCGAGAGCTGCGAAAACAAGCTGGGGCCTTCAAACCGACATCGTAAAAATCATTTATACGGCGGTGGTCGAGCCAACAATTTTGTACGCGGCTTGTGCGTGGGCGCCTGCAACGACCAAGCTTGGAATCCGTAAACAGTTAGATACTGTTCAACGGGGGTTCGCGCAAAAAATTGTTAAGTCATATAGAACGGTCTCCCTAAACTCGGCAATATTACTCGCTGGGCTGCTTCCTATGGACATCAGAGTCAGGGAAGCAGCCTTGCTTTATGAGATAAAGAAAGGTTACACCCAGCGAGTAATAGGAGACCGGGATATGGAAAGACGAGTTGCTTTCAGCGACGCACCACACCCTGCGGAGCAGATGGGGACAGAATACACCTGCGTCGTGGACGAGGCGGCATTGGTACAGCATTACAACAACGATGGCCTGAACATTTTCACCGACGGCAGCAAGCTGGAAGGAAAGGTCGGCGCCGCATTTTCTGTATGGATTAATGCGGCGGAGACAAGTTCCCGAAAGCTAAAGCTGGACCAGTGCTGCTCCGTGTACCAGGCAGAGTTGCTGGCCCTTTACAAAGCAACTGAATATGCACTTAAATCCGCGAACCTCAGTTGCAGCATTTTTTGTGACTCGAGGTCTGCCCTCGAAACGGTGACAGACTGTCGTTCCCTCCATCCCCTCGCGGTAAACACGAAAGCCAACCTTAGAAAAATTAACAAAATGGGTAAGAATATACAATTATTCTGGATAAAGGCACACGCGGGGTTGGAGGGAAACGAGAGAGCGGACGTTTTGGCAAAGGACGCGGCGTTATACAAAAAGACCAAACCGGACTACTGCAGGTGTCCAATATCCTTCGCCAAGCGACAAATACGCCTGCTGTCGCTTGGAGAATGGAACCAGCGATACGTAGACGGTGCAACGGCATCCACCACAAAAACCTTTTTCCCAAACGCAATAAGCGCGTACCCTGTAATTAAAAAAATAACACTTGATAAATTTATTGTCCAACTTATGACAGGGCACGGCGGGTTCTCCTCGTACTTGCACCGATTTAAGTGCAGGGACAGCCCGTCGTGCGACTGCGACCCAGAACAGGAAGAGAGCGCGCTGCATATTATAACAGAATGCCCCATATATGGTAAATTGAGATTCGAAGCTGAATGTGAGATGGATCGGAATGTGAGCATAGGAAGTATTAATAAGATAATGGAAGATAAAAACATAAGATATATTTTTATAGATTATTGTACTAAAGTAGTTAAAAGAGTAGTAAATAAGAATAAATAGGATTAGAATATTGTAACTCTTCACATGTAAGATATAAAAAATGTCAAATATAATAATAAGAAACAATGTAATGATGATTTAATTAAGAATATAGATTTTGTATAGACAATAGGAATAAGATAATAAAAATGTATAAAATAGCAATAAAATAATGTATAGAAAATAATTAAAATAAAGATCCAACTTCCATGTAGAATAAGAAATAAAGACCCCACCTGTGTAGAATTATTTAGAAGCAAAGACTCCAACCCCCATGTCGGAGGCATCATGTAGGATAGCTCGCGGGCCGGGCCTCTGCGCCCGGACAGGGAAAAAAAAAAAAAAAAAAAAAAAAAAAAAAAAAACCTAACCTAACCTAACCTAACCTAACCTAACCTAACCTAACCTAACCTAACCTAACCTAACCTAACCTAACCTAACCTAACCTAACCTAACCTAACCTAACCTAACCTAACCTAACCTAACCTAACCTAACCTAACCTAACCTAACCTAACCTAACCTAACCTAACCTAACCTAACCTAACCTAACCTAACCTAACCTAACCTAACCTAACCTAACCTAACCTAACCTAACCTAACCTAACCTAACCTAACCTAACCTAACCTAACCTAACCTAACCTAACCTAACCTAACCTAACCTAACCTAACCTAACCTAACCTAACCTAACCTAACCTAACCTAACCTAACCTAACCTAACCTAACCTAACCTAACCTAACCTAACCTAACCTAACCTAACCTAACCTAACCTAACCTAACCTAACCTAACCTAACCTAACCTAACCTAACCTAACCTAACCTAACCTAACCTAACCTAACCTAACCTAACCTAACCTAACCTAACCTAACCTAACCTAACCTAACCTAACCTAACCTAACCTAACCTAACCTAACCTAACCTAACCTAACCTAACCTAACCTAACCTAACCTAACCTAACCTAACCTAACCTAACCTAACCTAACCTAACCTAACCTAACCTAACCTAACCTAACCTAACCTAACCTAACCTAACCTAACCTAACCTAACCTAACCTAGCCTAACCTAACCTAACCTAACCTAACCTAACCTAACCTAACCTAACCTAACCTAACCTAACCTAACCTAACCTAACCTAACCTAACCTAACCTAACCTAACCTAACCTAACCTAACCTAACCTAACCTAACCTAACCTAACCTAACCTAACCTAACCTAACCTAACCTAACCTAACCTAACCTAACCTAACCTAACCTAACCTAACCTAACCTAACCTAACCTAACCTAACCTAACCTAACCTAACCTAACCTAACCTAACCTAACCTAACCTAACCTAACCTAACCTAACCTAACCTAACCTAACCTAACCTAACCTAACCTAACCTAACCTAACCTAACCTAACCTAACCTAACCTAACCTAACCTAACCTAACCTAACCTAACCTAACCTAACCTAACCTAACCTAACCTAACCTAACCTAACCTAACCTAACCTAACCTAACCTAACCTAACCAGTCTGGCTCCAACCGCACTCCGGAGCGCCCACTTGTAACCAAACCTCCACGCGAAAAAATTCGCCAAAATTCGAAAAAGTGTTTTTTAAAGCCGTGTGACATACCAAAATTCGAGGAATCACGAGGCGCATACGGCTGTGCAAACGCTGCATCGCCAAGTGTATTCCTTACGGAGTTATCACGGAAATAGTGAAAATTTCAAAAAATTTAAAGTTTAAAGTGGATTTTATTAAAGTTCTGCAGCGGTAACATATACTTTTTATGGTGCCATCTGAAAGGCCTCCAGGAGAACTATCGTTTTTCTGCCTCTCCCGATTTTTCCCGCGCAGGAGCGCGGAGATAAAGGCAGAAAAACAATAACCACGTGGCCACGAGGTCGGCGATCCAGGACAGCCAGGAGGAAGCTGACAATTGGACCACTGGGACACCGCTGCTGAGACCAGGGAGGCACTTTTCTTTTTGACCTAAGAAAATTTTTGACAAAGTTAGGGTAGTTTTAAATTTTTGTAAATTTTTAAATAATTTTAACTCGATCAAAAGATCGATGACGTATATGTTTTAAATTAGTTTTATATAGATTTTAAGGCCCTTTATTATAGATAAAAATCTGGATATAGATTAATCAGTTAGTTTCTGAGAAAAATTTTTTTGAATATTTAGGTGTACCACGAGGTACCCCTAAATTTAAAGTTAGGAAATTATAAAATTTAAGAATATATTTTTAAAAATTGTTTGGGGGTCTGTGCAAAATTTCAGGAATTTTCGGCAAATATTCGCGTGGCTAGACCATTTTTAGGTTAAATTTTAGCGTTTTTTGAATTTATCAAATCAGGGGGGGGACTTATCAGCACTTGGCCTAACCCAAGCCATTGTGGGAGTTGTGCTCTTCAAAACAAGCCCAAACACGGTCCAATTCGGTCTGAAACTGCCAAAGTTGGCCCTTGAACGGACATATTGGCCGCCATCTTGGATTGTTTGAAACGGGCATAGCTCTCGCTAGAATGGTCCGATTGGGACGGGGTTTTCGCTGCTGATACCGCCACTACACCCTCTCTGACTTGAACTGATCTGGGGCTCTAGGTAGAGTCAAAATTTTTTGACTCTACATTCTATGCTAGAATCTAGACGGAGACGAGGACCACACGTCTGAAAAAGTCCCGAACTTTTAGGACTTATACGGACCGAGAAATTTTGGTTACAAGTTTTGGCGGCCATTTTGTCCGCCATCTTGGAAAAACTAAAAGCACAATATCTCGGTAATCCGCCGTCCGATTTGAACGGGATTTTTTCGGACTAATTGACCGGTAGCAGGACTACCTTCCTGTGCGTAGAGGCAGACTCTACATAGAGTCGTTTTATTTTTATATTTTTTTTTTGTTATCCATTTCGTTTCCCTTGTTTTACTTTGTGTTTATATTGTATAATAGAGTAAGGTACGCACGTTTAGACACTGAAACACCTACGTAGAGCGCATCACTACATAGAGTACACATACATTCTTCACAAACTCTTTCTTACTCTGTAGTGCATATTGCGTAGCGGACTGCAAATTTGACGTGGATTGTTTTCCTATTTGCGTTTTTTATTGCGCCGATCTTGTTAGCTTAGAATAGGACTTAAGTTTAGTAGTGTAATTGACAAAAAATTATTATTTTACTTGTATTTTTATTTTACTTCTATATTTTAGCTGTTATTTTATTTGACAAATAGGTACATTATACAACTTATACAAACCTTTACTTATATTAACTCACCGACCACCATTTCGACACCTTGTTTCGCGACGAACCTGAAACAAACAAGGCTTTATTAATAAGGACAAAACTGAGTGTGGACAAATCCCTTTGACGGAGAAGTAAAAAGAGAAACCTAACTAACCCACGACCTTAGGATGTTCGGAATAAGAACACCGGTAAAACCGAAAACAGCGGTAGAGGCCACGCTAGACCCACAAGAAAAGTCGAGGAGGAGTCCGACTCCTGTAGCCCACTCCAGTAAGACTGCGAGTACGAACGTCAGGAAGAGTATTGGGGAATGGGAAACAGAGAAATCGGAAACACTCCGAAAAACCTCGACTACCCCGAAGAAAACGAAACCGGTGGTAGAGCCCTCGAAGCCAAAACCAAAGACAGCGCACCTGCAAGCTGAGCCAAGAGTGGCGACCCTAAGGACGTCAACGGAAACGGCAGAGGGTTCCCAGGCACTGAATGTGACTTTTGAGAAGAAAAGTCACAAATATACAGATCGGATGACCGAGGCGAAGGCGTGCTTAGACAGTGGCACGGAACAGTTAAACAACGCCCGAAATCTCAAAACTGAGATCAAGAAAGAAGTCGCAAGTGCCTTAAACCGGTTATATCAACTGGTTAAAGAAGGGATAAGTGGGAAGAAAAACACCGGTGAAGAAAAGGCTCAAGAAGCAGAAAAACTACCTGAGAAAAGAAAGGAGGAAACCGATCTCATCAGAAAGCTTGAGGAACATACCAGGCTCCTCCATGAGAATAACCAAAGACTGGATAAACTAAAAGACAGTATGGACAAACAAGAGGAGATACTGCAGAGGCAATCGTACGCGAGTGTCACAGCGGCAATTCCTCGGAGGCCGGAACAAACCGCGCTACACTCCGTCGTTGTCACTGCGGTAGACGAAAAAGAAACCGGAGAGCAAGTCCTAGACAGAATAAGGAAGGTAGTGAATGCGAAGGAAAGTGGGATAGTAGTAGACAGGATCAGAAAAGCAAAAGACCGCAAAATAATAGTAGGGTGCAAAACAGACTCGGAAAGACAGAAGGTCAAGCAAAGGCTAAAGAGCGCCAAAGAGCTGAACGTAGAGGAAGTAAAAAACAAAGACCCGTTAGTGATCCTCAGAGACGTTCTTAAATACAACACAGATGCAGAAGTTCTTGACGCCCTAAAAAGACAAAACAAAGATGTAATAAGAGAACTCAAAGACCCAAAGATGGAGATAGCCTACAAAAAACGTACAAGAAACCCTCACACACATCACATTGTCATGAGGGTCTCCCCCGGGGTCTGGCAGCGCTTGGTTGAGGCAGGATCCGTCTTGATCGACCTCCAGCGGGTGAGAGTGGCAGATCAGTCGCCGCTCGTGCAGTGCTCCCTCTGCTTGGGGTATGGTCACGGTAGACGGTACTGCAGAGAGACGGTAGAAAAGTGTAGCCACTGTGGGGGGGCCCACATGAAGTCCGAGTGTGCGGACTGGCACGCGGATGCCACCCCCTCATGCACAAACTGTATTCAGGCGAAGCTGGACAGAGCAGATCACAACGCCTTTAGCGACGCATGTCCCATCCGTCGGAAGTGGGAGGCTCTGGCCAGGGCCTCAATAGCTTATTGCTAAAGTTGTCCCGAACTCAAACGCTCCCCAAACAGATGCAAAGGCTTACCTTGTTGCACAAGCCAATTTGCAGCGCATGGCTTTGGCAACCAATGAAATTATGCTCGAAGCAACAAAGAAAAAGATTGCCTTTGCCCTACTCCAGATTTGCAGCGCATGGCTTTGGCAACCAATGAAATTATGCTCGAAGCAACAAAGAAAAAGATTGCCTTTGCCCTACTCCAGGAACCATACATCGGAGGCATAGGCAGGATGAAGGATTACGGGAGCACCAGAATCTTCCAGAACACGAAACAAGGGAGTGGCACGGTTAAAGCGGCAATCGCCGTCTTTGACTCGGACATCGATGCCATTCTCTGTCCGGAGTTTACAACAGATAACATCGTTGCTGTAAAACTCCGGACGAGTGCCTGGGAGATTGTGGTGGTCTCGTTTTACTTCGAGCCAACGCCTGAACCTATCGAGCCTTATCTTGACCACCTCAAGAAGATCAAATCGCAAATTGGAGGAGCAAAAATCCTAATAGGAGGCGACTCCAACGCGAAAAATTCCTGGTGGGGTAGCAGAAAAGTCGATGTCAGGGGAGAGGATATGGCCGGAGCCCTCGAAGAAATGGACTTAGAAGTGCTCAATGAGGGGGATACTCCAACTTTCTTCACAATTAGGGGAAACAAACCGTACACCAGCTTCGTGGACGTAACGGCATGCGCGACGGGGTTGCTTGATCTGATAGAAGATTGGAGGGTTGTAGAAGGCATGACAAGCTCCGACCACAACGTGCTGACCTTCAAGGTTAGATTGTCTAAGGTAAAGGGTGCAAATATAAACAGAACTACTAGAATTTTTAACAGTAAAAAAGCAGATTGGAGCCAGTTTCATGAGAAACTGGCCCAATTACTAGAATCAAACCAAATCCATATAAATAAAATAGCAAATACACCAGACAAGAAAAATTTAGACGAAATTACAGAACTCTACACTAAAGTAATAATTGAATCTTGCAACATTAGCATTCAGAAAAAGAAGGCTAACAGCACAATTACCTTACCATGGTGGTCGGAGAAGCTCACAAAGCTGAAGGGGAAGGTTAGGACGATGAAGCGACGAATCCGCTGCGCAGCGCCAGTCCGGAAGCAGAAGGTGATTGATGAGTACCTAAAAACAAAAGAAGAGTATCAACAGGAAGCCAAGAAGGCACAGATAGAAAGTTGGAAGGGTTTCTGCACCAAGCAGGATAAGGAAGGGGTGTGGGAGGGGATTTATAGAGTGATAGGCAGAACAATGAAACGACAGCAAGACCAGCCTCTGGTGAGGGCAGGGAGGGCTCTAGATGGTCTAGAATCTGCGCAACTCCTCGCAGAAACCTTCTACCCGGAAGACCTGGAAAAGGATGACACTGCAGCACAAAGTCTGACCAGGCAAGCAGCTGTAAAAGTAAATGGTTGGGCCCATGATGAGAACCATGACCCACCGTTTACCAGAGAAGAGCTGAGGTTTGCAGTTAAGGGTTTCAACCCAAAGAAGGCACCGGGAGCAGACGGTTTGACAGCAGACATCTGTAGCAGAGCTGTACACCATGATCTGGAGCTCTTCCTCGCACTATGCAATAGATGCCTAGCTCTTAATCACTTCCCCACAATCTGGAAGGAAGCCACAGTGGTGGTCCTGCGGAAGCCAGGGAAGGACGATTACACGAACCCAAAGTCCTTCAGGCCCATAGGGCTGTTACCAGTCTTGGGAAAATTTTTAGAGAAGATGATCGTTGGACGGCTGAAATGGCATCTTGTACCCAAAATTAGCTCACACCAATATGGCTTTATGCCCCAAAGAAGTACCGAAGACTCCCTCTATGACCTTATGCAATACACACGTAATAAGCTAGACCAGAAGAAACTCATAGTCATGATATCATTGGACATAGAGGGGGCCTTCGATAACGCGTGGTGGCCAGCCATCAAGCTTAGGTTGGCTGAAGCGGGTTGTCCTGTGAACTTGAGAAGGGTGATCGATAGTTATCTAGAGAACAGAAGGGTTAGGGTCCGATACCTTGGACACGAATACCAGAAGCGTACTAGCAAGGGCTGTGTCCAGGGATCCATCGGAGGACCGATTCTCTGGAATATGCTCTTGGATCCCCTTCTGAAGGGCCTCGATCAGCGAAACGATTATGCGCAGGCATTCGCTGACGATGTGGTCCTGGTGTTTGACGGAGATACGGCACTGGAGGTGCAGAGACGTGCCAATG
>OU975455.1:8701224-8713724 GCA_918857605.2 Philereme vetulata | reverse complement strand
GTGGGGGGTGACGTTAACTCCTGGAGCCAGTGGTGGGGCAGTAGTGTAGAGGATGATCGTGGGGCGGCTTACAATGCATTCCTAGCAAGCATGGAGTTTGAGATCCTCAATAGGGGACGGGTCCCAACCTTTGAGGTCCACACGCGTGGCATAACGCGCACGAGCATCGTTGACGTAACCGCATGCAGCCAATCGCTACTGGAAAGGGCGAACCACTGGATGGTGAATCGGAGTCTGATCACCTCGGATCACAATGCCATCACCTTTTCGTTGCGCCTCGAGAGGGCCCTCAAGCCCCTACTACCCCTCTCGACGCGCCAATACAATACGAGGAAGGCAAAGTGGTCTGAGTTCAGCTCGCGCTTCATCGCCGCCTTAGCAGCGAAGGCAATAACGCCCAGTGCAATGGTGGGGGTATCCTGTGCAGAGGGGCTGGAGTCAATGGTCGACAGCTACATCAGTGCCATACACGGTGCCTGCGAGGATACCATACCTAGAATAGGGTCACGGAAAGCTAACGCCAAACCTCCCTGGTGGTCCGAGTATCTGGATCGTCTCAAAAGAGACGCAACCACAAAAAAAAGGCGTATCCGCAACGCAGCCCCAAGCCGCAGAGACTTCGTGGTCGAAGAGTACCTAAAGGCCAAGGAGTTCTACGCAGTCAGTGCTGTTGAAGCCCAGACCCAATCCTGGAAAGAGTTCTGCTCCACACAGGAAAGGGAAAGCATGTGGGACGGCATCTATAGAGTCATCAGAAATACGGCTAAAAGACAGGAGGACACACTTTTGCGAGACCCTACGGGACACACCCTGTGCCCAAAAGAATCCGTAGACCTCCTGATCAGGACCTTTTATCCTGATGACTCGACAGACACGGACAGTGAACAGCACATGTATATAAGACGCCTTACAGAAGCGAGACCCCTTTCGGAGCTAGATCTTTCGAGTGACGATCCGCCCTTTACAGACGCGGAGCTGGAAATGGTTCTCAGGAACCAAAATCCTAAAAAAGCCCCCGGCCTGGACGGACTGACAGCGGACATTTGTACAGCAGCTATCACGAGCGACAGGATTGTGTTTCTTGCTCTGGCTAATAGATGCTTATCGCTAGCACACTTCCCCCGACAGTGGAAAGTCGCGCATGTATGTATTCTCCGCAAGCCCGGCAAGGATGATTACACCCATCCTAAGTCGTATAGGCCAATAGGTCTGCTGTCGGTCCTTGGTAAAATTGTGGAAAAGATGCTGATGGGGCGGCTGCAGTGGCATATCCTTCCGAGGCTACATCGTGGTCAGTACGGCTTCATGCCGCAGCGCGGAACCGAGGACGCCCTCTACGACCTAGTGGGATACATACGAGCTGAGCGAGCAGCAAAAAAGCTCGTACTCTTGATCTCACTGGACATAGAGGGCGCCTTTGACAACGCGTGGTGGCCAGCCCTCAAACACCAGCTGGTCGAAAAAAGCTGCCCCAGAAACCTGTTTGCCCTCGTGGCCTCATACCTGGAAAACAGAAGGGTCAAGGTAAACTACGCGAGAGAGTCCAGCGAAAAGGACACAACAAAGGGATGTGTCCAAGGTTCAATTGGCGGACCAACCTTCTGGAACCTTATTCTGGACTCATTATTGGAAACACTGGCCAGCCAGGGCGTATACTGTCAGGCGTACGCCGACGACGTAGCTCTGGTTTTCTCGGCCCATCACGTCGAAAACCTGCAGCATGAGGCCGATTCCGCGCTGGAAGCCGTGGTGAAATGGGGGATTAAAAACAAACTTAGTTTCGCAGCACATAAGACCAGCGCAATGCTGATCACACGAAAGCTGAAGTTTGATCCCCCGATAATCCATATGGCAGGCGTGAGGATTGGTTTGGTCGAAGAGGTAAAGCTACTGGGGTTAATAATAGACAAAAAGCTCACCTTCAACGCGCATGTCTCGGCTACCTGCAGGAAGGCTGCAGATATATATAAGCACCTTGCATGCGCGGCAAGAGTGAGCTGGGGTCTAAATAGAGAAATAATACGTACGATTTATGTGTCGGTCATAGAGCCTATTATTTTGTATGCGGCTAGCGCATGGTCCCCTGCGGCGAGAAAGCTGATGGTCCGAAATCAACTGGACTCGCTGCAGAGGGGCTTTGCGCAAAAAATATGCAAGGCCTATCGCACGGTGTCCCTCACGTCGGCACTGGTCTTGTCCGGGTTGCTGCCCCTGGACCTCCGGATCCACGAAGCGGCGAGCCTTTTCAAGGCCAAGAAGGGTCATTCAGACAATTTCATCCCTCCGGGGCGCGAGGTGGAAGCAAGAGTGAACTGCAATAGCAATCCCCACCCGTCCCAAGTCGTATTAACAGACTACGAATGTCTGGAGAACTTGGACCCAGAAACCGTCGAGCTCCACCAACTAGTGGAACCCCACGTCTATACGGATGGGAGCAAGATTGAAGGGAAAGTCGGGGCTGCCCTCACATGGTGGGACGGGGGAAGAGAATTGAAGTCCTCTACCTTCCGTCTGGAGAGCCACAACACTGTCTTCCAATCTGAGTTGTACGCACTATACAGAGCAGTCAAGATGGTGAGAGACAGCAAAACGGATGCTGTCAGCATCCTGAGCGACTCACGATCGTCGCTCGATCTGCTGAGAAGCCCTGCAGTCACTCACCCGCTCGCGGCAAAAATAAAAGAGTGCGTACGCGTAATCCGGGAGGAGGGCAGACAAGTGCGGTTCTTCTGGCTAAGAGCGCACGTAGGCACGCCCGGGAATGAGAGAGCGGACGAGCTTGCCAAAAATGCCGCTCTCAAAAAGAAAACACTTCCTGATTATAGCATGGTGCCGATTTCATATGTCAGGAGCCGCATCCGGGAGGAGACTATTCTGAAATGGCAAGCACGTTACGACGCATCGACCACGGGTTCGGTCACAAAAGTTTTCTTACCGAATGTAAGAATGGCAAAGAAGATTCTGGACGAAGGGAGCATAACACCAACCCACGTCCAGATCTTGACCGGGCACGGAGGTTTTGCATCGTACCTCCATCGCTTCAAGCTGAGGGACTCTCCCTCCTGTGCTTGTGACCCTGACTGTGAGGAGACGGTATGGCACCTGCTATGCGAGTGTCCTAGATTCGGCCGGGACCGAATGGAGCTGGAAGTAAAAATCCAGCGAAAGCTGGACCAAACAGTTCTCGGAGAAATCCTGGCCGACAGCAAGTCAAGGAACCTACTACTGGCTTTCGCGGGTCTGGTGGCCACGACAGCTGCAAAAAGAAATAAGTAAATTAGTCAACATCCCATCTAACTGAAATTTATTTGATTAATTTAAAATGTTAATTATTAATTTTATTTGATTTTATTAATTGATTTTATTAATTTATTTTTATGCTGTGATAGGTAATTTCATTTATTATTTTTATTTTCTAATGTAATGTTTTCAAAATAAATGTAGTTAAGTAGTAATATAGTAATTTAAATTAATTTATTTGATTGAGAGCCCACATGGGTAGGTAATAAAATAAAATTACAGAATTGTTGAAAATACATAAGAAACAACAAAGTCTTTGACAACAGTCAGAGGAACAGCAGTATTTAAAAAAAAAAAAAAAAAAAAAAAAAAACAACCTAACCTAACCTAACCTAACCTAACCTAACCTAACCTAACCTAACCTAACCTAACCTAACCTAACCTAACCTAACCTAACCTAACCTAACCTAACCTAACCTAACCTAACCTAACCTAACCTAACCTAACCTAACCTAACCTAACCTAACCCCTAACCTAACCTAACCTAACCTAACCTAACCTAACCTAACCTAACCTAACCTAACCTAACCTAACCTAACCTAACCTAACCTAACCTAACCTAACCTAACCTAACCTAACCTAACCTAACCTAACCTAACCTAACCTAACCTAACCTAACCTAACCTAACCTAACCTAACCTAACCTAACCTAACCTAACCTAACCTAACCTAACCTAACCTAACCTAACCTAACCTAACCTAACCTAACCTAACCTAACCTAACCTAACCTAACCTAACCTAACCTAACCTAACCTAACCTAACCTAACCTAACCTAACCTAACCTAACCTAACCTAACCTAACCTAACCTAACCTAACCTAACCTAACCTAACCTAACCTAACCTAACCTAACCTAACCTAACCTAACCTAACCTAACCTAACCTAACCTAACCTAACCTAACCTAACCTAACCTAACCTAACCTAACCTAACCTAACCTAACCTAACCTAACCTAACCTAACCTAACCTAACCTAACCTAACCTAACCTAACCTAACCTAACCTAACCTAACCTAACCTAACCTAACCTAACCTAACCTAACCTAACCTAACCTAACCTAACCTAACCTAACCTAACCTAACCTAACCTAACCTAACCTAACCTAACCTAACCTAACCTAACCTAACCTAACCTAACCTAACCTAACCTAACCTAACCTAACCTAACCTAACCTAACCTAACCTAACCTAACCTAACCTAACCTAACCTAACCTAACCTAACCTAACCTAACCTAACCTAACCTAACCTAGCCTAACCTAACCTAACCTAACCTAACCTAACCTAACCTAACCTAACCTAACCTAACCTAACCTAACCTAACCTAACCTAACCTAACCTAACCTAACCTAACCTAACCTAACCTAACCTAACCTAACCTAACCTAACCTAACCTAACCTAACCTAACCTAACCTAACCTAACCTAACCTAACCTAACCTAACCTAACCTAGCCTAACCTAACCTAACCTAACCTAACCTAACCTAACCTAACCTAACCTAACCTAACCTAACCTAACCTAACCTAACCTAACCTAACCTAACCTAACCTAACCTAACCTAACCTAACCTAACCTAACCTAACCTAACCTAACCTAACCTAACCTAACCTAACCTAACCTAACCTAACCTAACCTAACCTAACCTAACCTAACCTAACCTAACCTAACCTAACCTAACCTAACCTAACCTAACCTAACCTAACCTAACCTAACCTAACCTAACCTAACCTAACCTAACCTAACCTAACCTAACCTAACCTAACCTAACCTAACCTAACCTAACCTAACCTAACCTAACCTAACCTAACCTAACCTAACCTAACCTAACCTAACCTAACCTAACCTAACCTAACCTAACCTAACCTAACCTAACCTAACCTAACCTAACCTAACCTAACCTAACCTAACCTAACCTAACCTAACCTAACCTAACCTAACCTAACCTAACCTAACCTAACCTAACCTAACCTAACCTAACCTAACCTAACCTAACCTAACCTAACCTAACCTAACCTAACCTAACCTAACCTAACCTAACCTAACCTAACCTAACCTAACCTAACCTAACCTAACCTAACCTAACCTAACCTAACCTAACCTAACCTAACCTAACCTAACCTAACCTAACCTAACCTAACCTAACCTAACCTAACCTAACCTAACCTAACCTAACCTAACCTAACCTAACCTAACCTAACCTAACCTAACCTAACCTAACCTAACCTAACCTAACCTAACCTAACCTAACCTAACCTAACCTAACCTAACCTAACCTAACCTAACCTAACCTAACCTAACCTAACCTAACCTAACCTAACCTAACCTAACCTAACCTAACCTAACCTAACCTAACCTAACCTAACCTAACCTAACCTAACCTAACCTAACCTAACCTAACCTAACCTAACCTAACCTAACCTAACCTAACCTAACCTAACCTAACCTAACCTAACCTAACCTAACCTAACCTAACCTAACCTAACCTAACCTAACCTAACCTAACCTAACCTAACCTAACCTAACCTAACCTAACCTAACCTAACCTAACCTAACCTAACCTAACCTAACCTAACCTAACCTAACCTAACCTAACCTAACCTAACCTAACCTAACCTAACCTAACCTAACCTAACCTAACCTAACCTAACCTAACCTAACCTAACCTAACCTAACCTAACCTAACCTAACCTAACCTAACCTAACCTAACCTAACCTAACCTAACCTAACCTAACCTAACCTAACCTAACCTAACCTAACCTAACCTAACCTAACCTAACCTAACCTAACCTAACCTAACCTAACCTAACCTAACCTAACCTAACCTAACCTAACCTAACCTAACCTAACCTAACCTAACCTAACCTAACCTAACCTAACCTAACCTAACCTAACCTAACCTAACCTAACCTAACCTAACCTAACCTAACCTAACCTAACCTAACCTAACCTAACCTAACCTAACCTAACCTAACCTAACCTAACCTAACCTAACCTAACCTAACCTAACCTAACCTAACCTAACCTAACCTAACCTAACCTAACCTAACCTAACCTAACCTAACCTAACCTAACCTAACCTAACCTAACCTAACCTAACCTAACCTAACCTAACCTAACCTAACCTAACCTAACCTAACCTAACCTAACCTAACCTAACCTAACCTAACCTAACCTAACCTAACCTAACCTAACCTAACCTAACCTAACCTAACCTAACCTAACCTAACCTAACCTAACCTAACCTAACCTAACCTAACCTAACCTAACCTAACCTAACCTAACCTAACCTAACCTAACCTAACCTAACCTAACCTAACCTAACCTAACCTAACCTAACCTAACCTAACCTAACCTAACCTAACCTAACCTAACCTAACCTAACCTAACCTAACCGATTCGCGTTCTGTCTGCCCTCGAGACCGCCAAGATCCAAACCACGGTCCGCACGAAAAAATCCCGGAAAAATAGAAAAGTTTGTTTTTTAGTATCTTGTGATACCTCAAAATTTGCGGGAAGTTAAGGCGCATACACCTGTGAAAACGGTGTTGGCCAATGTGAAGTGAACGCGAAGTTATCACAAAAAAAGTAAATTTTTCAAGTTTTTTAAAACTTTAAAGTGAAACGCTGCAAAATTTTGAGCGGTGACCCCATGTTTTAAAAGTGCAGAAAGTTGTGTTTTTTGGTGCTCTACAGACTGCATTTTTGTTTGGATTTTTTCCGTGCACCCGCACGGGAAAAAGTCCAAAAAACCAAAAACCACGTGGCCACGAGGTCAGTGACCCAGGGCTGCTGGAAAGGAGCTGACAACGGGTCCACTTGAGTACTATCACGCCCAGGCTGGAGGCACTTTGGGATTTCAAAAAGGTTGATTTTTGGCTGAGTTATAGACTTTTTTAAAAAACGCACATTTAAAATATTAATATCTTTTAAAAATAAGCGGTGACCCTATATTTTTAAATTATAAATAAGCTAGTTAAGTAGGTCTCCAGGTTATTCCAAATTTTTAGATTTTTATCTCTGGTAGTTTTCAAAAAAAAATTTCCGTGACCTTTTGACCTTCATTCTGGGACCTTCAGGGATCTACTTGGAAAAAAATTTGAAATGTAAAATTGTTTATCTCTACTTTTTATTAAATTCTGCATTTTTAGTTTTTGGATAATTTTATTTTTGACAAGGATATCGATTTTTAAAAATTTTTGGAAATTTTCAAAGTTTATTTTCTGGAAGCGTGCGCGTTGCGCGAAGATTTTTAAAATTACTTCTTATTGATATTGTTGTAATAAAGGAGTTTGCAAAAGTTTGGAATTTTCCGATAAGCGGTTTCCAAGTTATTGATTTTTGAAGGTCGACAGGATCAGAAAAGCAAAAGACCGCAAAATAATAGTAGGGTGCAAAACAGACTCGGAAAGACAGAAGGTCAAGCAAAGGCTAAAGAGCGCCAAAGAGCTGAACGTAGAGGAAGTAAAAAACAAAGACCCGTTAGTGATCCTCAGAGACGTTCTTAAATACAACACAGATGCAGAAGTTCTTGACGCCCTAAAAAGACAAAACAAAGATGTAATAAGAGAACTCAAAGACCCAAAGATGGAGATAGCCTACAAAAAACGTACAAGAAACCCTCACACACATCACATTGTCATGAGGGTCTCCCCCGGGGTCTGGCAGCGCTTGGTTGAGGCAGGATCCGTCTTGATCGACCTCCAGCGGGTGAGAGTGGCAGATCAGTCGCCGCTCGTGCAGTGCTCCCTCTGCTTGGGGTATGGTCACGGTAGACGGTACTGCAGAGAGACGGTAGAAAAGTGTAGCCACTGTGGGGGGGCCCACATGAAGTCCGAGTGTGCGGACTGGCACGCGGATGCCACCCCCTCATGCACAAACTGTATTCAGGCGAAGCTGGACAGAGCAGATCACAACGCCTTTAGCGACGCATGTCCCATCCGTCGGAAGTGGGAGGCTCTGGCCAGGGCCTCAATAGCTTATTGCTAAAGTTGTCCCGAACTCAAACGCTCCCCAAACAGATGCAAAGGCTTACCTTGTTGCACAAGCCAATTTGCAGCGCATGGCTTTGGCAACCAATGAAATTATGCTCGAAGCAACAAAGAAAAAGATTGCCTTTGCTCTACTCCAGGAACCATACATCGGAGGCATAGGCAGGATGAAGGATTACGGGAGCACCAGAATCTTCCAGAACACGAAACAAGGGAGTGGCACGGTTAAAGCGGCAATCGCCGTCTTTGACTCGGACATCGATGCCATTCTCTGTCCGGAGTTTACAACAGATAACATCGTTGCTGTAAAACTCCGGACGAGTGCCTGGGAGATTGTGGTGGTCTCGTTTTACTTCGAGCCAACGCCTGAACCTATCGAGCCTTATCTTGACCACCTCAAGAAGATCAAATCGCAAATTGGAGGAGCAAAAATCCTAATAGGAGGCGACTCCAACGCGAAAAATTCCTGGTGGGGTAGCAGAAAAGTCGATGTCAGGGGAGAGGATATGGCCGGAGCCCTCGAAGAAATGGACTTAGAAGTGCTCAATGAGGGGGATACTCCAACTTTCTTCACAATTAGGGGAAACAAACCGTACACCAGCTTCGTGGACGTAACGGCATGCGCGACGGGGTTGCTTGATCTGATAGAAGATTGGAGGGTTGTAGAAGGCATGACAAGCTCCGACCACAACGTGCTGACCTTCAAGGTTAGATTGTCTAAGGTAAAGGGTGCAAATATAAACAGAACTACTAGAATTTTTAACAGTAAAAAAGCAGATTGGAGCCAGTTTCATGAGAAACTGGCCCAATTACTAGAATCAAACCAAATCCATATAAATAAAATAGCAAATACACCAGACAAGAAAAATTTAGACGAAATTACAGAACTCTACACTAAAGTAATAATTGAATCTTGCAACATTAGCATTCAGAAAAAGAAGGCTAACAGCACAATTACCTTACCATGGTGGTCGGAGAAGCTCACAAAGCTGAAGGGGAAGGTTAGGACGATGAAGCGACGAATCCGCTGCGCAGCGCCAGTCCGGAAGCAGAAGGTGATTGATGAGTACCTAAAAACAAAAGAAGAGTATCAACAGGAAGCCAAGAAGGCACAGATAGAAAGTTGGAAGGGTTTCTGCACCAAGCAGGATAAGGAAGGGGTGTGGGAGGGGATTTATAGAGTGATAGGCAGAACAATGAAACGACAGCAAGACCAGCCTCTGGTGAGGGCAGGGAGGGCTCTAGATGGTCTAGAATCTGCGCAACTCCTCGCAGAAACCTTCTACCCGGAAGACCTGGAAAAGGATGACACTGCAGCACAAAGTCTGACCAGGCAAGCAGCTGTAAAAGTAAATGGTTGGGCCCATGATGAGAACCATGACCCACCGTTTACCAGAGAAGAGCTGAGGTTTGCAGTTAAGGGTTTCAACCCAAAGAAGGCACCGGGAGCAGACGGTTTGACAGCAGACATCTGTAGCAGAGCTGTACACCATGATCTGGAGCTCTTCCTCGCACTATGCAATAGATGCCTAGCTCTTAATCACTTCCCCACAATCTGGAAGGAAGCCACAGTGGTGGTCCTGCGGAAGCCAGGGAAGGACGATTACACGAACCCAAAGTCCTTCAGGCCCATAGGGCTGTTACCAGTCTTGGGAAAATTTTTAGAGAAGATGATCGTTGGACGGCTGAAATGGCATCTTGTACCCAAAATTAGCTCACACCAATATGGCTTTATGCCCCAAAGAAGTACCGAAGACTCCCTCTATGACCTTATGCAATACACACGTAATAAGCTAGACCAGAAGAAACTCATAGTCATGATATCATTGGACATAGAGGGGGCCTTCGATAACGCGTGGTGGCCAGCCATCAAGCTTAGGTTGGCTGAAGCGGGTTGTCCTGTGAACTTGAGAAGGGTGATCGATAGTTATCTAGAGAACAGAAGGGTTAGGGTCCGATACCTTGGACACGAATACCAGAAGCGTACTAGCAAGGGCTGTGTCCAGGGATCCATCGGAGGACCGATTCTCTGGAATATGCTCTTGGATCCCCTTCTGAAGGGCCTCGATCAGCGAAACGATTATGCGCAGGCATTCGCTGACGATGTGGTCCTGGTGTTTGACGGAGATACGGCACTGGAGGTGCAGAGACGTGCCAATGCCGCTCTCGCCTATGTTCGGGAGTGGGGTATCAGTAATAAGCTCAAATTTGCACCGCACAAAACATGTGCGATGATCATTACTCGCAAACTGAAATACGATACTCCGCTGCTGAGCATGGGGGGGATCGACATTGGCATGTCAAACGAAATTAAGATCTTGGGGCTCACTATTGACAACAAGCTTACCTTCAACAAGCACACAGCAAACACCTGTATTAAAGCTCTAAATTTTTATAAGCAGTTGTCAAGAGCCGCCAGGGTCAGTTGGGGGCTGCACCCGGAAGTGGTCCGTATCATATATACGGCAACTGTCGAGCCTGTCGTTACGTACGCGGCCAGCGTCTGGGCCCAAGCTACAAAAAAGGCCAAAGTGCGCAAACAACTAAACGCCGTGCAACGTGTGTTTGCTCAGAAGCTGACAAAAGCCTACCGAACGGTATCTCTCAACTCGGCTCTGCTACTGGCGGGGATACTGCCACTGGATCTGAGAATCCAGGAGGCAGCAGCTCTCTATGAGGCCAAGCGCGGAGTCCCGCAGCCGATGTTGGGAGACAGAGAGGTAGAACATAGAGTGCCGTACGAAATGACCCCGCACCCGGCAAAGCACATGAGCCTGGAGATCGTTCGCCTGACGGACCACCAAGATGTCGAGCAACATGGCATCCAAGCAGTACGCATATTCACAGATGGAAGTAAGATTGAGGGGAAGGTCGGCGCGGCGTTATCCATATGGAATGGCGAGGCGGAGATCCAGAACCTCAAACTGAAACTGCCATCGTACTGCACGGTCTTTCAGGCGGAGCTCTATGCTATATGCAGAGCCACGCGGGAGATCATGAAGCGCAGCGAAGCGAGCTTCGGCATTTTTAGTGACTCACGGTCGGCTCTGGAAATAGTCACAAACAACGGCTCCACTCATCCCCTGGCAACAGAAACGCGTAAAAATATAAGAACAATTGTACTCCAGGGCAAGGAAATATTCTTGTTCTGGATTAAAGCTCACGCCGGGATGAGTGGAAACGAAAGAGCAGACGAGTTGGCTAAACGCGCGGCAATTTGTCTAAAGACAAAGCCTGATTATGATGCATGTCCGGTCTCATACGTCAAGCGACAGATCCGCGAGGATTCGCTCGACGTGTGGAACCGGAGGTACAAATCAGAAGACAAAGGCGCTGTCACAAAAATGTTTTTTCCGGACGCCGTGGCGGCGAACAGGATAGTCAGGAAAATTCAACTGTCAAATGTTCTCACGCAGGTATTCACGGGGCACGGTGGGTTCTCAGAATACTTGACTCGGTTTAAGTGTAAGGAGAACCCATCTTGCGTTTGTGAGCCCGGTGTGGAAGAAACAGTTGCGCACATCCTGTTTAAATGCCCGGTTTTCGGTCGCCGGAGATTTGAAGCCGAAAACGCAATAGGTTGCGACATAAATGCCGAGAACGCCAGTGGCATCGTCTCAAACGAGAATATAAGGTCGACATTCCTGAAATTTTGTATAGAGATTGCAATTCAAGTTGTAAATAGAAATAAGTAGTTGTACAAAAATATGATTTATATATATTATTGAATATATATAATATGCATATAAACATAATTAGCAAAATAAGTTGATAGATACTTCGCATTACAAAACATAGGATTAAGACACTTGTAATAAATTGGATAAATGATAAATGTAGATATATAGGTATATAGCAATAAGTATTTTGTGTATGAGTATCTGTGGCGATTATGTTCTGTGTATCATAATGAACCTTGTAAAATATAAAATAAACCCCAATGTAAAACCCTAAATGTAAAACCTTAGTATAATTCAAATGTAAACCCAGTAAATTAGTGTTAAAGTAATGTGTAACCCAAATGTGGGAGGATGTCAAATAAGAAAGTATACATTGTAAAATTAAAAGTAAATATAATAATACTAGACCTAAATTAGCCCTAATAGCATGTACGCCCAATGGCATGAGGGCAGTGAATAAAGCAAATTTGAGTTTTATTAAAGAACTCTGGCCCTGAGCCAGAGGGATGTTAGTCGTCACACTTAGTGCC
>OU975455.1:8676224-8698724 GCA_918857605.2 Philereme vetulata | reverse complement strand
GCTTGGCCCTCTCCCAGACCGCTCAGTGGCTAATCACCGCAGGCAGAGGACTCCCATCCTCCACCTGCAGCCACTATGGGTTGAGTCTGGCAGCAAAACGCCGCCTTCTCAACCCAAGCCGTCTGCGCCGGAGAGGATGCGCGAGAGGATCTTCCTCGCGCTCCCGCTCCGCGGTCTCCTTTTGCGAAATGACTGTTTCGCAGAAGGAGACCACCGCCTCCCAGGACCTCTCGTTGCTCAGCATTGCCTCAACAATGCTTTGGAGCGAGAGGTCCACCCGCTGAATGGTGCGTGCCATGAGGCCACGCTCCGCGTCCCAACGACTGCACACCTCAAGGGTGTGCTGAGCGGTGTCGTCGGGACTTCCGCACTCATGGCACAGCGGGGCCGGCTCTCTTCCTATTTTGTGCAGGTAGTGACCGAAGCACCCATGCCCGGTCAGTACCTGCACGAGCCGGTACGACGTCGCGCCGACTGCCCTCTTCAGCCAAAGGTCGGCCGTTGGGAGGATCGCCTCTATGGTACGGAGACCATAAGGGGCGACCTCCAGTTGGGCCTTCCATCGGTCCCGCAGTCGGCGCTCCGTCGCGCGACGGGAGGCTGCCACCTCCTCGGGGTCCGGGCGTTCACCTGTTGTCCGGACCCTGGACCTACGTTGGTAGGTCTCTGCGTGCACCTCTGCGTCTAGCTCCCACGGGGGGGTGCACGCGAGGAGGCAGGCCGCTGCATGGGCCACCGTCATATAGGCCCTCACCATCCTGAGGGCCACGACCCGTTGTGGCCTCCGCAGCAGGGCCCTATTTCGGGCGGACAGCTTGTCCGCCCATATTGGGGCCCCATAGAGGGCCATGCTCCTTGTCACGCCGGCATATAGCCGCCGGCACAAGGAACCCGGCCCTCCTACATTGGGCAGAAGTCTGCCCAGCGCCGATGCGGCGCCCACGATTCGGGGAGCTAGTCTTGAGAAATGCTCCCCGAAATCCCACTTGCGGTCCAATATTAGCCCCAGATATTTAATGTGGGGCTTTATTTGGACCGCTCCACCCTCCAGGGTGAGCGCCGCACTCGCGGGCAGATTCCACCCGCGCCCCCCGAAAACTATAGCCTCAGTCTTCGGGAGGCTCACCTTTAGGCCGAGCCTGGCGATCCGTTCAATCGCCAGCTCGGCCGCCACTTCCGCCCTCCGGGAGGTCTCGCGCTTGTCGCTCCCGCGCACAGCCACCATTGTGTCGTCCGCGTAGCAGACGACGAGTGTGCGCGGAAGCAGCTCCCCCCGGATCGCCCAGTCGTACCCCAGGTTCCATAGAAGTGGACCGAGCACGGAACCCTGGGGCACGCCGCAGGCCATCTCTCTCTCCCCCCGTTGCCCGTCCTTCTTTTCCCAGAGCACTACCCTCTCGGTTAGGTAGTGCTCAACAATCCGCCTCAGGTAGTGAGGCACTTCATGGTATCGAAGTGCCTCACTGATCACCCCATAGGGGAGGGTGCCAAATGCGTTTGCGATGTCTAGTGACACCGCGATGACACCCTCCCCCCTGCTCGACGCGTAGTCACAAAAGTCCTTCAGTGACTTCAGCGCGTCGAGCGTGGACCGCCCTTCCCGGAACCCGAATTGTCTATCAGAGACGTTCGGGCCGGCGGTCTCCAGGTGCTGCAGGATCCGGGAGGCCAGGATGCGTTCAAACGCTTTTCCGGCCTCATCCAGCAGCACTATGGGGCGATAGGCAGACGGGCAATCCTGTGGCCGACCCTCTTTACGGAGGAGGCATAGTCGCCCCTCCTTCCACACCCTCGGGAACCTTCCCTCTCTCAGGCAGTCATCCATGACGTGCCTGAGTCGGTCCCCAAGGTGTTCCAGGGCGACTGCGAGGACGCGACCGGGAACGCCGTCCGGGCCGGGGGCTTTTTTGCAGCCCCGGAGTCGGTCTGTCACACGCTCGAACTCGTCGTCACTTATTGGTGCAACGACGAGCTCGGCCTCCGACTCCGTTCTGGGGTCGACCATCGACGGGGGAGAGATCGAGGGAGGTGGCGGGAACAGCCCCTCGACTACCCTCTGGAGGAGTTCGGGCTCCAGGGAGTCCATGGGGGGAGCGCTGCGCATTTTGTTGCGCACCACCTTGTACGGCCGCCCCCATGGGTCCCTGTCCAGGGTAGCCAAGAACGACTCGTGAGCTTCGTCCTTGGCCTTGGCGATCGCAACCTGGAGGGCCCCCTTAGCCTCTTTGAGGGCCCTGTGGAGCCCTTCCTCCTCTTCCGCACTGTGCCGCCTGCGCCTACAGTGTTGGTAGGCGCGGCGGGCACTGTTACTGGTGGACCGCAGGGCCGCAATTTCAGCGGACCACCAGTATACTCTCTTGCGGTTGAACAGGCGACCGACCCGAGGCATGGCCGCGTCGCACACCGTCTGTAATGCGACTCGGAACTGTGCCGCCCTTTCCTCAGCTCCGAGGGTGACGGGTGGGGCAGCACACCACGCCTCCACCATGGCCGCCTCGTTCGCCTTGTCCCTGTCCAAATGGACCAGGGACCACTTTGGGAACTTTCGCCCCCTCCTGGCTCTGCCCGTGATGGGCGACGGTGGAACCCCCGCTGTGAAGACCCTCATCCTGATGTACAGGTGATCTGAGAGGGTCTCCACATCCTCCAGGACGCGCCAATCCGTGACGCGTGCAGCTATGGCAGGGGTCGCGAACGTGACGTCCACGATTGACCCCCCTTGCCGCCGCACGCAGGTATTCGCGGTGCCCCGGTTTAGGACCACGAGTCCCGTTGCCGTCACCCAATCCCCAAGAGCCATACCCCTATGGTCCGTAATGGGGGAACCCCATGCCGAACTTTTGGCGTTGAGGTCCCCCAGGACCATAACCTGCCTCGGGGCAGCCCTCCGGACCACCCCCCCCTAGGATCCCCAGGAACGTGTCAAACTCCCGCAGCGGCCTATTGGGGGAGAAGTACACGGCCACCAGCACCGTGTCGTTCCCCCATCTGGCCGCCACGAATCCCGGGCCACCCTCGATCCTTGATAAGGGGGGGAGGTCCCCCATCGCCGGCACCACGATCGCCACTACTCCGTCGGTATCCCCTACCCAATTAGATTGTGGGGGGACGAAGTATGGCTCCGCTACAACCGTAACGCCAATTGCCCACTCCGCCATGGCCTGCATGAGCAGATCCTGAGCTCTGGCGGAGTGGTTGGCGTTTATCTGCAGGACGTCTAGATGCTGGTGTGCTGGCATTTAGACGTCCATACGGTTGTCCTCTTTGTGCCGGCTGGCGGCTGTTTCGGCTGGAGCGGGTCGGGTGGGGCGGGAGGGTCTCGGCCTCGCCTCTCTTCCCTTTGTCTCCGGTGGGGAGCATTTTGGTCCACTCATAACGTGGTCGGCTGGGAGGCCTGCATGGTGGCATACTGCGCACCATACCTTCTCCTCCCAGCATTCGGCTGCTTTGTGCCCCTCTGCGCCGCACCGGTAACACATCTGGCCCCGGTCTACCTTTGAGGGGCACAGCTCACGCGCGTGGCCGACACCCATACATTTGTAGCACCGCATGGGTGCTGGTCCGACGGAGTTGACCCTGGCAGACGACCAGCCTACCAGGATATGACCACACTTGAGGAGGGCTTTTGCAGTCCCCACCGGGCATTGCACGAGGGCCACCCCACTACCATTAAAGTATGTAGGGCGAATGCCCCCCACCTTAATGTGCGCCTCGGCGCATCCCCCCGCCTTGGCGACGGCAGCCGCCAGGGTCTCCCTTGTCGCCGACTCGTCTAGGCCGGCGACCTCGATAGCGGCCATCTTTTCAGGGCGGCTTACATGGGCAACGTCGCCCACGAGGACCTGCAGCTTTGCTGCGAGGCTGTCCGCCGCCCTTCCGCTATCTGCTCCAGGGACCTCGATGACTCGGCCCCCCGTCACCGAGTTCCTGACCCTGACATGCTGCAGGCCTATCTCCTCCAACCTTATGCCGTTAATGGCCTTGGACATGACAGCCTGCAGCGTGGTGTCGGTGGCAACGTCCTTGCGCATGGTAATTACCACCGCTGCCGTCTTGGGGACTTCTAATCCCTTCGGCTTTGGTGCCGCTTTCTTCTTGGGCGGCGGGGGGGGGTGGGGGAATGGCCGTAGCTTTCCCTTTTCCCTTCTTCTTTTTCTTTGCTACCTGGGCCCACGTCTCGCCCGAGGGCCCAGGTGCAGTCTCCGCTGCTGGGGCAGGCTTGCTCGCCGGGGCAGGCTTGGCTGCTGGGGCAGGCTTGGCTGCTGGGGCAGTCTTGGCCGCCGGGGCGGTGGTCTCCGGGGCCACCGGGGCCGCTTTTTTTGCGGCCCTTTTCGGCCTGCCATCCCCGAGCCTGGCCCTGCTCTCAGGCTCGGAAGCAACTTCTCTTATGGGGGCCGTAGGGGCCTTCTTCTTTTTATCCGCCGCTAGCGGGGGGCGGATTATTGGCGCGGGGGGAAGGCGACTGGCAATCTCCTCGATCCTTGCATTCAGCATGTTACCGAGGGAGACCGTCAAGTCGCGCTTCATACATTCAAGCATCTCTGCCAATTCCGCAGCGGCGGATTGTGGCGGCGGGGGGGCCCTAGGGGCCGGAGTCTCTCGCACCTGCTGTGGGGCTGGGGCCTGGCGCTCTGAGACGGCGGTTCTCAGGGCCTTGAGCTCCGCCGTGCAGAGAGCGAGTTGCTCCCGCATCCTCTTGTTGTCCGCCTTCAGGATGCGGATCTCCTCGCTCTCTGACCTGGAGGCGTTGACGTCCTCCATAGCCTTTAATATGGTGCGGCAGGCCCGGTTCATGGTGCCCCACACCTCACCCTTCAAGTTGCTCGACTTGCGGGCCCCCTCCATAATTTCTAAAGCCGCCTGTTTGGTGGCCTCCACCGGGTCAAACGAGACGAAAGCCTCAGACGGCGAAATCATTCTTGGGGGGGAGGATGTTCCCCCATTCCTCATTGCCCCCTTGGGGCGGAGCTCCGGGAAGTCCTTCCTATACGAGGAGGGGCCGGCGGCGACGTCAGTGTCGGAGCTGAGGTAAGTCTCCGAACCTCGGAGCTTAGCTCTTGCCAACGCCATCCCCGCGTAGGCCCCCTTGGGCTTGCCCCTCCGGGCTGTTCCAACCTTTGGCCCATTATCGGGCCTTGCATCATCCGCCTGGTGCTGAGAAGTCACTTTCATGGCCTCTGTAAATTCTTCCTCGGATTCAGAGGAAGAATCCAGAATTCCTTCGTCCCACTTGCGGTGGGAACCATCCCCCTCTTCAGACGTGGCCATTGTGGCCCCGCCAACGTCTCTGCCGAATTTAGACCAAATCCGACCACCCCCGCCGAAGTTGTCACCCAAAACAATTTGAGTTTGGTTAGAAAACGGTCAAGGGGGAGTCGGCTCGGAGAAATCCCATACAAAGTTCAAAAAGCGCCTAAAAAAACCAAATAGCAATCTGGTCCCTCTAGACACTTTTTGAAAAATTTTTTTTGGCTGACTTCCGGGTATCGCAGCCAGGTGCAAAAAATATACGCTAATAGGGGCTGAAATCCCCTATCCCCTGGCACCCCTACTGAGACCGTAGGGGTAAACCACAACCTAGATGTTCAGTCCCAAACTTTGCCTACTTTTTTGTGCAAAAATTTTTTCTCTAATTTTACATAAAATTACTAAAAATCCGATTACTTCCAAACCCTGATAGTAAAAGCAACCGGACCTAGCCTACGCGAAAATTGATTATTGCCGCTATGTCCTAACACAAGAAAGTGCGTAGAACGATAGCCGCAAAGCCGACTTTTTTTCGATTGAAAAAGGTAAACAAACCGTTTTTCAATCAAAAAATCCCGACTTGTAACTTTCCGCTTCTTTATGCAATATCTTGGTCCGCAAAACACTCAGCGACACACCGTTTTCACAGATGTGTGCGCCTCGTGAATCCGCAACTTACGATGTATTGAACTTCGCTGTAGCTCTCATAGGCTGATCGCTAAGGCAGTTAATACATCGGGTCAACCTAACCTAACCTAACCTAACCTAACCTAACCTAACCTAACCTAACCTAACCTAACCTAACCTAACCTAACCTAACCTAACCTAACCTAACCTAACCTAACCTAACCTAACCTAACCTAACCTAACCTAACCTAACCTAACCTAACCTAACCTAACCTAACCTAACCTAACCTAACCTAACCTAACCTAACCTAACCTAACCTAACCTAACCTAACCTAACCTAACCTAACCTAACCTAACCTAACCTAACCTAACCTAACCTAACCTAACCTAACCTAACCTAACCTAACCTAACCTAACCTAACCTAACCTAACCTAACCTAACCTAACCTAACCTAACCTAACCTAACCTAACCTAACCTAACCTAACCTAACCTAACCTAACCTAACCTAACCTAACCTAACCTAACCTAACCTAACCTAACCTAACCTAACCTAACCTAACCTAACCTAACCTAACCTAACCTAACCTAACCTAACCTAACCTAACCTAACCTAACCTAACCTAACCTAACCTAACCTAACCTAACCTAACCTAACCTAACCTAACCTAACCTAACCTAACCTAACCTAACCTAACCTAACCTAACCTAACCTAACCTAACCTAACCTAACCTAACCTAACCTAACCTAACCTAACCTAACCTAACCTAACCTAACCTAACCTAACCTAACCTAACCTAACCTAACCTAACCTAACCTAACCTAACCTAACCTAACCTAACCTAACCTAACCTAACCTAACCTAACCTAACCTAACCTAACCTAACCTAACCTAACCTAACCTAACCTAACCTAACCTAACCTAACCTAACCTAACCTAACCTAACCTAACCTAACCTAACCTAACCTAACCTAACCTAACCTAACCTAACCTAACCTAACCTAACCTAACCTAACCTAACCTAACCTAACCTAACCTAACCTAACCTAACCTAACCTAACCTAACCTAACCTAACCTAACCTAACCTAACCTAACCTAACCTAACCTAACCTAACCTAACCTAACCTAACCTAACCTAACCTAACCTAACCTAACCTAACCTAACCTAACCTAACCTAACCTAACCGATTCGCGTTCTGTCTGCCCTCGAGACCGCCAAGATCCAAACCACGGTCCGCACGAAAAAATCCCGGAAAAATAGAAAAGTTTGTTTTTTAGTATCTTGTGATACCTCAAAATTTGCGGGAAGTTAAGGCGCATACACCTGTGAAAACGGTGTTGGCCAATGTGAAGTGAACGCGAAGTTATCACAAAAAAAGTAAATTTTTCAAGTTTTTTAAAACTTTAAAGTGAAACGCTGCAAAATTTTGAGCGGTGACCCCATGTTTTAAAAGTGCAGAAAGTTGTGTTTTTTGGTGCTCTACAGACTGCATTTTTGTTTGGATTTTTTCCGTGCACCCGCACGGGAAAAAGTCCAAAAAACCAAAAACCACGTGGCCACGAGGTCAGTGACCCAGGGCTGCTGGAAAGGAGCTGACAACGGGTCCACTTGAGTACTATCACGCCCAGGCTGGAGGCACTTTGGGATTTCAAAAAGGTTGATTTTTGGCTGAGTTATAGACTTTTTTAAAAAACGCACATTTAAAATATTAATATCTTTTAAAAATAAGCGGTGACCCTATATTTTTAAATTATAAATAAGCTAGTTAAGTAGGTCTCCAGGTTATTCCAAATTTTTAGATTTTTATCTCTGGTAGTTTTCAAAAAAAAATTTCCGTGACCTTTTGACCTTCATTCTGGGACCTTCAGGGATCTACTTGGAAAAAAATTTGAAATGTAAAATTGTTTATCTCTACTTTTTATTAAATTCTGCATTTTTAGTTTTTGGATAATTTTATTTTTGACAAGGATATCGATTTTTAAAAATTTTTGGAAATTTTCAAAGTTTATTTTCTGGAAGCGTGCGCGTTGCGCGAAGATTTTTAAAATTACTTCTTATTGATATTGTTGTAATAAAGGAGTTTGCAAAAGTTTGGAATTTTCCGATAAGCGGTTTCCAAGTTATTGATTTTTGAAGGTCGACCTCGCAAGTGGGTACCCCCAAATTTGCTCTTAAAAATTTATTTTTTATTTTATAAGATTGTATTTTAAATTCTAAGTATTATATAGTTTTTTCCGACTCATTTGGACTAAATTTGTATTTTTTAGGGCATTTTTTGTAAATTATTTGTGTTTTTTTAGATATAATTAAATAAGGGGGCTTTAATTTATAATTCTGGTCTCGAATTAGGTTAAGTTTTAAAAAGTCCTTTTATTAGACTCCAAACTCGGGGCAATTCGGTTGAGAATAGCAGAAGTTAGACCAGAGCGGCCATTTTAGCCGCCATTTTGAAAAAATAGAAATCTCCATATCTTCACTATTGGGAGTCGTAGAGAGCTGGGATTTTTTCGGGGAACACGGGCGTTGCCCCCTCCACCTAATAACAGCAGCACAGTCAAATATAGAGTTTGTATACTCTTGTGCAAGTTGACGTGAGGAGGGTAACGGCCGTGTAAAGGCAATATCATCTGCTCAAACCCCAGAGCTCTAGCATAAAAACTGACAAAGTTACGGGGTTTTTCCATTACAGGCGCCATTTTGTTCCGCCATCTTGGAAAACTTCAAAACCTCATATCTCGACAACCCACCATCCGATTTTGACAGGACTTTTTTAGTTAAGCTGACAAGCGACAGGACTACGTGCCGGTTTAGAGTGACAGACTCTACGTAGAGTCTCCATTTTTTATTTTATCTTATTTTATAAATTGAGTTGTTTCTACTCTATTATTGTGTATCAACGTATTAGTACGTTCGCTGACAAACTTACATACCTATGTAGAGCTAGAGACTACATAGAGCACAACTTTTACACTGTAAAAACAAACCTACCTGTGAAACAGCGCCTCTAGTGAAGTAGCCACGTTGACACGGTGAATCTGAAACAGAAAATAAAATTAAAATCCAATACATAAAAAATACATTTATAACTTATACAAATCTTTACTCAATTATCATTTAAAATCGTAAGTAAATTTTAATAATCTTTTATAACTTCTACAAACCTTTTAATTTTTAGTGTACCTGTATAGTTCTGCCTTTGACTTTTAAGTTTAACCTTAATTTTAACGCGGATATGTTTGGAATCCGCACACCTGTTAAATTGCCAGGGGACATGACAAATCCTGAACCCCAGAAAACATCCGACCAGACAGAGAAGGCAGGACCTTCTGGCGGACAGACCAAATCCTCAGGCGTGAGGCGTAGCATAGGTGAATGGGAGATGGCGAAGACCGTTACCAAACGGAAGGCCCCAACCACCCCGAAAAAGGCTGGGCCGGCCCCGGCGGGCAACCTTTTCGCCTCATTACAGACGGAAGGAAGTCCGCCGGTTCCGACCAAATATGCTAATAAGACGGCTGAAGGAAGAGCCTGCCTTAACGCGGCCAAACTACAGCTGGGCAACGCGCGGAACCTGAGGACGGACATCAAAATTGAAGTCACGAGGTCGGTGGAGCGGTTGTACCAGTTGGTGAAAGAGGCCGAAGCGGAACAGGACAGGCAAAAGAAAGGTCAGGGTGAGGGACAGGAGGTTAGGAAAGACATAGGGAAGTCGGACCTGCCACTTCCATCCCTTTTATCACCAAGGAGGGAATCCGAGGTCGAGAAGGAGCTGATAAAGAGGATGGAAGAACACAGCAGGCTTATAAGGGAGAACAACGAACAAATGCTAGAGCTCCAACATGCATTAGGTAAACAACAGAAAACCCTGGAGGGGGTATCATATGCGAGTGTAGTGGCTCAGTCCGCCAGGAGGCAGCCTTCCGGCCAAGCGGCTTTGCACTCGATAGTCATCACCTCCAGGGATGACAGAGAAACTGGGGAGGAGGTATTAGATAGAATTAGGAACGCAATCAATGCTAAAGAAGGGGGGATAACAATGGACAGGGTAAGGAAGGCAAAGGACAGGAAAATAATCATCGGATGTAAGACAGAAGAGGAAAGGAGTAGGCTAAAGGAAAGGCTAAGAAAAGCGGAAGACCACCTTCAAGTGGAGGAGATAAAAAACAAAGACCCTCTACTGCTGTTCAGAGACGTCTTCCAATACAACACAGACGAGGACGTCCTGAACGCATTTAGGAACCAAAATAAAAGGATCTTCCAGGGTTTGGATGAGCGGGATAACAGAATCGAGGTCCGGTACCGAAAAAAGTCCAGAAACCCCCAGATGTCCCATATCGTGGTCAGAGTGTCTCCCAAGATATGGGCACGATCCACAGAAGCAGGAGCCATCCACATTGACCTGCAAAAGGTTAGAGTGGAGGACCAGTCCCCCCTGGTGCAGTGCTCGCTCTGTCTTGCATACGGGCATGGCAGGCGGTTCTGCAAGCAAACGGTAGAGAGGTGCAGCCACTGTGGAGGGCCGCACATGCGATCGGAGTGCGCTGACTGGCGTGCTGGTGGGACCCCTACCTGCTGTAACTGCACGCACGCAAAATTAGATTTTACTGACCACAGTGCTTTCAGTCAGGAATGTGCAGTGCGGCGGAAGTGGGACGCACTGGCCCGAGCCACGATAGCGTACTGCTAAAGGCGCCACAGTTGTGACTCAAGAAAGCACCCAAATCAATAGAAGACCTTATCCAACAGTCCAGAAACAGTTAGCTCCGCTTAAAATTGTGCAGGCAAACCTCCAAAGGAGCAAGCTGGCCACTGATGAGATCCTCATCGAATCTAAAAAGCGTGGAATCGCCATTGCTCTTCTGCAGGAGCCGTATGTTGGTGCGGGGAGGAGGATGAGGAGCCACCAGGGCGTAAGGGTCTTCCAGTGCACTGATCAAGGAGAAGGAACTGTTAAAGCGGCAATAGTTGTTTTCAACGCTGAACTTGACATAATTCAGTATCCGCAACTCACCACAAACAACATCACAGTGGTGGGAATCCAAACCAGTGCCTGGAAGATCACGCTGGTGTCCTACTACTTCGAACCGGACCAACAAATGGGACCCTACCTGGATCAGTTAATGACGATAGCCCAGAGAGTAGGACTCCGAAGGCTGGTAATAGGAGGGGACGCCAACGCTAAAAGCACCTGGTGGGGCAGTAGGAAAGGGGATAACAGGGGAGTTGAAATGGCTGGAGCTTTGGAAGAAATGAGTTTGCAGGTGCTCAACGACGGTGACACCCCTACTTTTTATACGATAAGGGGAAACAAAGAATACGCTAGTCACATTGACGTAACTGCCTGCACTGAGGATATGCTTAACCTGGTGGAAGACTGGAGAGTTGAGGACGACCTAACCGGCTCAGACCATAACGGCATAACTTTTAAAATCAGACTAGGGAAAATAAAAGAAATAACAATAGAAAGAACAACAAGGATATACAATACAAAGAAAGCAAATTGGAGCCAGTTTCATGAGAAACTAGCCCAATTGTTAATAGAAAATAAATTAAATACAACGGAAGTAGACAAAATTAATAACAAAACAGAATTAGAGAAAATAATAGGAAAATATACAAATACAATAATAAAAACATGTACACAAACAATACCCAAAAAGAAGATGAATGAAAAACTTACCTTGCCGTGGTGGTCAAAAGAACTCGAGGAGCTAAAGAGGGAAGTCGCCACCAGGAGACGCAGAATCCGATGTGCAGCGCAAATCCGAAGAGCAAAAGTCGTCGATGAGTACCTGCGGGCAAAAGAGAAATATGAGAGTGAAGCCAAGAAGGCACAAATAGACAGTTGGAAGGGTTTCTGTGAAAAACAAGATAGAGAGGGAGTGTGGGATGGGATATACAGGGTCATTGGCAGGACGAGAAAACGTCAGGAGGACCTGCCTTTGGTGAAGGGCGGAAAGGTTCTGGATGGCAAAGAATCTGCAAAGCTTCTAGCGGAAATCTTCTACCCCGAAGACCTGAAGAGGGACGACACCGAAATTCACAGTAGAACTAGAGAGGCAGCTGAAAAAGTAAACGGTTGGATGCATGATGAACAACATGACCCACCGTTTACCACAGAAGAGCTAAGTTTCACTGTGAAAACGTTCAACCCAAAGAAGGCTCCCGGGGCTGATGGATTGACCGCGGACATTTGCAGTAAGGCAATATTCCACGATCCCGAGTTGTTTCTTTCGCTTGCAAACAAGTGCCTGTTACTCGGTCACTTTCCCACAATGTGGAAGGAGGCCACGGTGGTAGTCCTAAGGAAACCAGGCAAGGACGACTATACAAATCCAAAGTCGTACAGGCCCATAGGACTGCTACCGGTCATGGGTAAAGTGATCGAAAAGATGGTGATTGGAAGGCTCAAATGGCACCTAGTACCAAAACTGAGCTCCCGTCAGTATGGGTTCATGCCACAGAGAGGCACCGAAGACTCCCTCTATGACCTGATGCAACGCATACATAACAAACTTGACCAAAAGAAACTGATAGTCATGGTATCATTGGACATAGAGGGAGCCTTCGACAGCGCTTGGTGGCCGGCCATCAGAGTGAGACTGGCGGAGGCGGGTTGCCCAGTTAACCTGAGAAGGGTAATCGACAGTTACTTGGAGGATAGGGCTGTGAGAGTGAGATACGCCGCTCACGAACATGCAAAACGCACTTATAAAGGCTGTGTCCAGGGTTCCATTGGTGGACCAATGCTCTGGAACCTACTTCTAGACCCTCTACTCAAGGGACTGCAACAAAGGGGTGACTATGTCCAGGCGTTCGCCGATGACGTCGTGCTGCTGTTTGATGGGGATACTGCACTGGAAGTGCAAGGACAGGCCAATGCCGCTCTCGCCTATGTCCAGGAGTGGGGTATCGAAAACAAGCTCAAATTTGCGCCACACAAAACGTGTGCGATGACAATAACTCGCAAACTTAAATTCGATACACCACTGCTGAGCATGGGGGGGATCGACATTGGCATGTCTGAAGAAGTGAAGATCCTGGGGCTCACAATCGACAATAAGCTTACTTTCAATAAACATACTGCAAACACTTGCATAAAAGCGCTGAACTTTTATAAGCAATTGTCGAGAGCTGCCAGGGTCAGTTGGGGCCTGCACCCGGAAGTAGTGAGAATCATCTACAGAGCAACAGTAGAGCCAGTCATGACGTACGCGGCTAGCGCCTGGGCTGGTGCGACAGAGAAGCTTAGTGTGCGGAAACAGCTGAATGCGGTCCAAAGAGTGTTCGCCCAGAAACTAACTAGGGCCTACCGAACTGTCTCCCTAAACTCGGCTTTAATACTGGCCGGGATTCTGCCGCTGGATCTCAAAATCCGCGAGGCGGCAGCACTATATGAAGCCAGGCGCGGAGTTCCCCAGCCGTTCTTGGGAGACAGGGAGGTAGAACGTAGGGTTGCTTTTAGTTTGAACCCGCACCCGGCAAGGCATATGAGCTGGAAGTTCATAAACCTGATAGACCGACATGAGGTTGAACAACACAACCAACAAGCAGTCCGCATCTTTACAGATGGAAGCCGGATTGAGGGGAAGGTTGGCGCCGCGCTATCCTTGTGGAATGGTGCGGCGGAGATCAAATCCCTCAAACTGAAGCTTTCATCTCACTGCACGGTCTATCAGGCGGAACTTTACGCCATATGTCGAGCCACGCGGGAGATCCTAAAGCGCCCAGAAACTAGTTACGGCATTTACAGCGATTCTCGTTCAGCCCTTGAGACCGTAACGAATCCCGGCTCTGTTCATCCCTTAGCAAAAGAAACCAGAACAAACCTGGAAAATATCTTACTCCAAAATAAAGAGATATCTTTATTTTGGATCAAAGCGCACGCGGGGATGAACGGGAATGAAAGAGCTGACGAGTTGGCCAAGAGCGCTGCAATACACCTTAAGAAAAGATCCGACTACGATGCGTGTCCGGTCTCATACGTCAAACGACAAATCCGTAAGGAGTCGCTCGACGTATGGAACCGGAGATACAAAACTGAGGACAAAGCAGCCGTCACTAAGCTTTTCTTCCCTGATGCCATAGAGGCGTATAAAATAGTCAGACAGATTAAAATCTCAAATGTGCTGACACAGATGTTAACAGGGCACGGCGGGTTCTCAGAATACTTGAACCGGTTCAAGTGTAAGGAGGACCCATCGTGCCCCTGTGAGCCTAATAAAGAGGAGACGGTTCAGCACGTCCTGTTAGAATGCCCCATCTATGGTTTGTTGAGATATGAGGTAGAACAAAAACTAGACATTACCCTAACAAAGGAAAACATATGCATGGTCATTGGAGATAAACATAGTAGGTATGTATTTTTAGAATATAGCAAGAGTATAGGTAATAAAGTAATACGTAGAAATAAGGATAGATAAATAAGTATGATGTATTATATATAATAAGTATATGTAAGAGCACCATAAAAATAATAAATGTGAATAAAATACTATAAGATACCTAAAAATTGTTAAATTAGAAACCTTGACTAGTTTACTAAATGTAAGCTATGTATGTATTGATTTTGTGTTTTGTGAGTACTGTGTTGCATGGTAATAGTATCTATGATCATAAATAAGTAAAAGTATAAGAAATTTATGTTGAATATATATAATAAAATATATAAAACAGCATAAGTGTAATAACAAATAATAACAATGAAGATAAAGATAAGATATAAGGTTAAATGTCTAGTTGTAAAAATAGAAAAATAGTGTAAGAGAAAACAGATCACTGTACAATTGTAGTAAGTAAGAAGAAAATGTATAAACCCATCCTGGTTAGATTTATGTGGCAATTTACTGTATAATCATAGTAAGTAAGAATAAAAATGTAGTAATTAAGGAATTAAATTAAAAATAAAGAACCCTAATAATAAAACACAAATAAAAAACAAGGAATATAGCCGAGCACTGCATCCCGCAGTGCACATGTATGAACGAAGACAGCACTATAGCTGAGCATTGCAACCCACAATGCAAATGTAAGGAAGAAAGACATAGTATGGAGAAAGAAAGATAGACCGAATGAAAGAGAGTAGAAAAAGTCTCTGTCACATTCAGAGGACAAAATGTAGGCTAGCTCGCGGGCCGGACTTTACGTCCGGACAGGTACACAAAAAAAAAAAAAAAAAAAAAAACCTAACCTAACCTAACCTAACCTAACCTAACCTAACCTAACCTAACCTAACCTAACCTAACCTAACCTAACCTAACCTAACCTAACCTAACCTAACCTAACCTAACCTAACCTAACCTAACCTAACCTAACCTAACCTAACCTAACCTAACCTAACCTAACCTAACCTAACCTAACCTAACCTAACCTAACCTAACCTAACCTAACCTAACCTAACCTAACCTAACCTAACCTAACCTAACCTAACCTAACCTAACCTAACCTAACCTAACCTAACCTAACCTAACCTAACCTAACCTAACCTAACCTAACCTAACCTAACCTAACCTAACCTAACCTAACCTAACCTAACCTAACCTAACCTAACCTAACCTAACCTAACCTAACCTAACCTAACCTAACCTAACCTAACCTAACCTAACCTAACCTAACCTAACCTAACCTAACCTAACCTAACCAGTCTGGCTCCAACCGCACTCCGGAGCGCCCACTTTTAACCATACCTCCACGCTAAAAAATTCACCAAAAATTGGAAAAAGTGATTTTTACTGTCGTGTAATACATCAAAAATTGCGGAATTACGTGGCGCACACGGCTGTGCAAACGCTGAGGCGCTAAGTGTTTTTTCTGCGAAGTTATCACGAAAAAAGTGAAATTTTACAAATTTTGAAACTTTGAACTGGATTTTCCTCGAGATCTACAGCGGCGACCTACACTTTTTAAGGTGCCTTCGGAAAGGTCTCCACGTGATCTACAGTTTTTCTGCTTTTCCTGATTTTTTCCGCGCAGGAGCGCTGAAATATAAGCAGAAAAACAAAAACCACGTGGCCACGAGGTCAGTGATCCAGGACCGCCAGGTGTAAACTGACTACAGAAACAGCAAGGTATCGCCGCGAACAGCTCGGAGGCACTTTCAGATCAAGTCTAAGTTAAGTTTTCACCAAGTTATAGGGTTTTTAAATTTTTGTTAAATTTAAAATATTTATATCTCGTTCAAAAGATCGACAACGTACCTTTTTTAAATTAATTTTGTTTAGATCTTAGGGCCCTCTATATTATATAAAAAATTTGACATAGGTTCATCAACCAGATTTTGAGTAATAATTTTTTTAAATTTTATATTAAACACGAGGTACCCCTTATTTTAAAGTTAGAATAAATTTTAATTTATAGATATATTTTTAATAGTTATTTAAAGGTTTATGTGAAATTTTGAGAGATTTCGGCAAATAATTACATAGTTAGGCTATTTTTGGTGTGAATTTTCGTGTTTTTTCAATTTATAAAATCAGGGGGGGGTCTTATCAACACGTGGCCCATTCCAAACCATTGTGTGGGTTGTGCCCTTTAAAAACAAGTCCAAACACGGTCTGGTTCGGACAATAACTGCCAAAGTTATTCCCGAGGCGGCCATTTTGGACGCCATTTTGGATAGTTTTAAACGGGCATAGCCCTCGCTAGAGTGGTCCGATTGGGACGGGGTTTCCACTGTTGGTACCGCTACTGCCCCCTCTCTGTTTTATTTTGACTTAGGGCTCTAGGTAGAGCCGAATATTTTTGACTCTACATTTTGCGTTGGAGACTAGACGGAGACGAGGCACATACGCTTGAAGAAATCCCGAAGCTCCAGGACCTATATTTACCGAGATATTTTAATTAAAAGCTTTGGCGGCCATTTTGACCGCCATCTTGGAAAGACTAAAAACCTTATATCTCGTGAACCCGCTGTCCGTTTTTGACGGGATTTCTTCGGTTAAACTGACTGGTAGCAGGACTACCTTCCAGTACATAGAAACGGACTCTACATAGAGTCGATAAATTTTTATTTTTATTTTGATCTCCATTGCTTTCCCCAGTACTTTTCTGATATATAATTCTAAAGCGCGCACGCCCAATCGTTGACACACCTATGTAGAGCACAATACTTACATAGAGTACACAAAAAATTTACTATATAAAATTATTATTATTATTATTATTATTATTATTTTTTATTTTTTTTACTTTGTAGTGCATAATAGCTAGATCACTACAAAATTGACGTGAACTGTGTTCGATCGTGCGCCGATCTTTTTAAATAATTAATATTGACCTTAAATAGTATAGTAAGCTGACAAAAATTTTATAATAATAATTTATATTTTATTAAGACTTTGACTAAAAGGATATAACTAGTACAGACGCCTTTTACACGTCTTACTAATATAGTAGCGACTATTCTACACCGACAACCATGTTTGGAATGAGAACCCCCGTGAAGAAAGTGACATTAAACTCCCCCCAAAAGGACATGTCATCGGCGGAGGAAGAAGGTCTCTCGTCCAATACCCAGGATAAGACCTTCGTAGTCCGTGGAAGCATTGACAAGATAGAGGCCAAGTCCAAAACCCCCCCGAAAAAGGCGGCGGCACCGGTGGCGGGCCCCTCGAGGGCAAAATCCCGAACACCATCTTCGGACACCTCGGCTGGCCCGTCCCCGAAGCCGACCTATCCCAATAGAGTTGCCGAGGGAAGAGCATGCCTAAATAAGGCAAAGCTACACCTTGGCAGCGCAAAAAACCTTAAAGGGGAGTATAAAGAGGGGATCACTGCAGCCGTCGAAAGATTGTACCAATTGTTGAAGGAGTCGGAAGTGGCCACCGAAAAAGAAACAGCTCAGAGCAAAGGGAAGGATGGGAAGCAGGTGAAGGAACCTTTACACCCTACACCTGCTTCCCACCCTGCATCTAGCCAGGTGGAAAAAGAGCTGTATAAGAAAATGGAGGAGCACCTCAAACTCGTCACGGAGAACACTGAAAAGATGGAGGGTCTCAGGAGCACCCTAATGTCTCACCAAAAAGCCTTGGAGGGGGCAACTACCTATGCAAGTGTGGCGGCAGGCAGCCACAAGGGAAAACTCCCGGAGCAAGCCACCTTGCATTCAGTGGTGGTCACCTCCAAGGACGAAACTGAGACCGGAGACCAAGTGCTCAACAAGATTCGGGCCGCGGTGAAAGCCAAAGAAGGGGGACTCATGATTGACAAAATTAGAAAGGCCAAGGATAGAAAAGTCATCGTGGGATGTCGAAGCGAAGAAGAAAGGCGAGTGCTCACGGAGAGGATCCAGAGCGCTGGGAGCCACCTTAACGTCGACAACATCAAAAACAAGGACCCACTCCTAATTTTGAGAGACGTTCTGTCGTATAACAGCGACGATGATATCCTTCTCGCTCTGAGAAATCAGAACGAGAAGATATTCAAGGATCTGAACAAACAGGACGTCAGAGTGGAGATCCGCTATAGGAAAAAAACCAGAAATCCGCTGATGAACCACGTCGTCGTTAGGGTGTCTCCTAGAGTCTGGACAAGGATTATACACGCGGAGACCGTCCAAATTGACCTCCAACGTATCCGAGTCGCGGACCAATCGCCCCTCGTCCAGTGCTCCCTCTGTCTGGGGTACGGCCATGGCAGGCGTTTCTGTAAAGAAACGATCGAGAAGTGCAGCCATTGCGCCGGACCCCACAAAAAGTCGGACTGTCCGGATTGGGTCGTTGGTGCAGCGCCGACATGTTGCAACTGCACTCATGCCAAACTGGCAAACGCAGAGCACAACGCATTCAGTCCGGATTGCCCGATAAGAAGGAGGTGGGATGCGCTGGCGAGGGCCACCACGGCCTACTGCTAAGGTGGTCACGGGCAGGAATACGCACGGAGGCGGCACTCCCACCAGCGAAGCTTCTTATTCGATATTACAAGCCAATCTACAGAGAAAGCAGCTCGCCACAGATGAGCTCATGATCGAAGCGGATCGCAGGAAAGCGACCATAGCTCTGCTCCAAGAACCCTACGTGGGGGGCTCTAGTAGTATGAAGAACTACAGAGGAGTGAGGATATTCCAGAACACCAACCCAGGGGAAGGTAAGGTCAAAGCGGCTATCGCCGTGTATAACCGCGACCTCGACATAATCCAGTACCCAACTCTCACCACAAATAACATTGTCGTGGTGAGAATCCGAACGTTGGCCTGGAATATCGCTGTGGTGTCATACTACTTTGAGCCCGATCAACCCATAGAGCCATACTTGGAGCAACTAAAGAAGATCCGAGAAGAGATCGGACCGCAGAGGCTGATCATCGGTGGAGACGCCAACGCCAAGAGTTGCTGGTGGGGAAGTGACGTAGTCGACTCGAGGGGTGAAGACTTCGCGGGTGCGCTCGAGGAAATGTCTTGGCAGGTGCTCAATGACGGAGACGCCCCGACCTTCGACACAGTCAGAGGAGGCCGAAGACTGACTAGCCACGTTGATGTTACGGCCTGCTCAGAGGATATTCTTGACCTGGTGGACGGCTGGAGAGTCGTCGAAGACCTGACGAGTTCTGACCACAATGGTATGGCATTTAGAATAAAGTTACAAAAATCAAAAGGAATAAACATAAATAGGACAACCAGGATTTACAACACAAAAAAAGTTAACTGGGACCGGTTTCATGAGAAACTGACCCAGTTATTGATAGAAAATAATATAAACAAAAATGAAATAAACCAAACCGAAACACATAAAGAAATAGATAAGTTCACGGAGTCATACATGCAACAGATAATTAAAACATGCAATCTTATTTTAACAAAAAAGAAACCAAACGAAACACTTGCCATGCCATGGTGGTCAGAAGAGCTCGAAGAAATGAAGAAAAAAGTCGCCACCAGAAAACGCAGGATCCGATGTGCAGCGCCGATTCGGAGGTCGGTGGTCGTCAGCGAGTACCTAAAACAAAAAGAAGAATATGAGTTAGCGGCGAAACAGGCACAGGTGGACAGCTGGAAGAGTTTCTGCGGCAGACAAGACAAGGAAGGCCTTTGGGAGGGCATCTACCGCGTCATTAAAAACACCACCAAACGCCAGGAAGATATACCACTGGTGAAAGACGGCCAACAACTTGACCAGAAGAAGTCAGCCAGCATCTTGGCAGAGACCTTTTTCCCGGAAGACCTTGATTGTGATGATAACTCAGACCACCGGCAGTCCCGGATTCTCGCAGCAAACGCAAATAACTGGGTACATGATGAGATACATGACCCAGCATTTACGGTCGAAGAACTCCGGGCCGCGGCGGAGAGTTTTAATCCAAAAAAGGCTCCGGGAAAGGACGGTCTCACCGCTGATATCTGCAGCCAGGTTGTCTCCAAAAATCTGGAACTAAACCTGGCGCTCATGAATAAGTGCCAGGAACTCGGTCATTTCCCAACTATTTGGAAAGAGGCGACAGTGGTGGTTCTGCGAAAGCCTGGCAAAGAAGACTATACCAACCCCAAGTCCTACAGGCCTATTGGCCTGTTACCGGTTATGGGGAAGATTCTGGAGAAAATGGTTGTCGGGAGACTCAAATACCACCTGCTCCCGAAAATGAGCTCACGACAGTATGGCTTCATACCCCAGCGGAGCACCGAGGACTCCCTCTATGACATGATGCAACATCTAAACGGAAAATTAAATGATAAGAAACTAATAACCGTTATATCACTGGACATAGAGGGAGCCTTCGATAGCGCCTGGTGGCCAGCAATCAAGGTCAGACTTGCCGAGGAAGAGTGTCCGGTCAATCTCCGGCGACTCATGGACAGCTACCTACAGGACCGTAAGGTCCGAGTGAGGTACGCCGGAGAAGAGTACATAAAGGACACTCAAAAGGGATGCGTGCAGGGATCGATTAGCGGGCCAATACTCTGGAATCTTCTCCTTGATCCACTCCTTAAGGGACTCGCACGCCGGGGAGATTATTGCCAGGCTTTCGCAGATGACGTGGTGTTGGTGTTTGCTGCAGACACGGCTTTAGAGGTGGAGAGACAGGCCAATGCCGCACTCGCGTATGTTCGGGAGTGGGGTGTCAAAAACAAATTGAAATTCGGGCCACAAAAAACCCATGCGATGGTTGTAACAAGAAAATTAAAGTTTGACACACCACGACTGAACATGGGCGGGACCGACATTGGCCTGACTAACGAGATTAAGATCCTGGGGCTGACTATAGATGACAAGCTGACGTTCAACGCCCACGTTGCGAATATCTGCAAGAAGGCGTTGAGCGTCTACAAGCAGCTTTCGCGAGCCGCCAAGGTCAGTTGGGGCCTCCACCCCGAAATCATAAGGGTGATCTACACGGCCACGGTGGAGCCCATAATTACGTACGCTGCAGGAGCCTGGGCAAAGGCAACAAACAAGATCGGGGTCCAAAAGCAGCTAAACGCAGTCCAAAGGGGCTTTGCACAGAAGTTATGTGGTTCATACAGGACTGTTTCCCTGAACTCGGCGCTGGTGCTGGCAGGGATACTGCCTCTTGATATACGAATCCGTGAGGCGGCATCGTTGTATGAAGCTAAGAGAGGAGTACCCCAGCCAGCAATATTAGATCGAGAGGTGGAGCGCAGGCTGGCCTTCGCCGAAACCCAGCATCCGGCAAGACATATGCGCCTTGACTTCATAAGTCTGGTAGACCAGGAGGAGATGAACTCCCACGTAAACCAAGCAGTCCAGATCTACACCGATGGCAGCAAGATTGAGGGCAAGGTCGGAGCGGCATTGTCTCTTTGGAGCAATGAAGCCGAGACCAAAACCCTCAAGCTTAAGCTGTCATCGTACTGCACCGTCTACCAGGCTGAACTCTTGGCCATATGCCACGCCACAAAAATCATATTGCAACGAAGCGAGGCCAGTTTTGCTATTCTTAGCGATTCGCGCTCGGCCCTGGAAACAGTCGCAAACCCATATTCCCTCCATCCCCTAGCTGTCAAAACCAGAGACAACATCAAGAACAGCAGACTCCAGAAAAAGGAAGTTTCCTTGTTCTGGATCAAAGCACATGCAGGACTGGAGGGAAATGAGCGCGCAGACCAACTGGCAAAGGAGGCCGCACTGCATTCGAAGAAAAGGCCTGACTATGACAGCTGCCCGGTTTCATTCGTCAAGAGACAAATACGTTTACGGTCCCTTGACGAATGGAACACACGTTACCAGTCGGGACATACGGCAACCGTCACCAAAATGTTCTTCCCGGATGCGGTTGAGGGACACAAAACGGTGACAAAAATCAGACCAACGGGCCTAATGACTCAGGTGATGACAGGACACGGTGGGTTCTCGGAATACTTGTATCGATTCAAGTGTAAAGGGGACCCATCGTGCATTTGCGAACCAGGGGTAGACGAGTCTGTGCCTCACCTCCTGTTTAGATGTCCAGTATTCGCAAAACTCAGATTCGAGACTGAACAGCTGCTAGACTATGATATAAAGCACGAAAATTTGCATGTAATTATAGCTAATAAATATGTAAGATTAAAGTTTTTAGAATACTGTGTGAAAATAGTTAAGGTTGTAATAAATAGAAATAAGTAAATAAAATATGTTTAGTATATACTTTGTTAATTATAAACTTAAACATATAATAGACAGTAGAGTATA
>OU975455.1:8666224-8673724 GCA_918857605.2 Philereme vetulata | reverse complement strand
GTCATCGATCCCGACCACCTGGAAATAAACAAACACCTGGAACGGCGGGGCGCCTTGAAGAGGATCACGGAGGCACTTTCAGAAAGTTTTTAGGTTAAGTTTTAAATTAGATATTAACGTTTTAAAATTTTTAAAATTTTCAAAAATTCATAACTCTTTATTTAAATCTTTTAGGTATAAATTTAAAATCAAAATTTAGTAGGCCTGGTGATCTTCTATCACCAGTTAAAATTTTGCAATAGATCGATCAGCTGGTTTTTGAGTTACGATTTTTTAAATATTTGAGGTTGGTACGAGGTGCCTGATATAACTGTCATAGCAAAATTGTAAGTATTTGAAAATAAGAAGATTTTAGTTTTAAGACTTTGGGCTGTATTAGATTTTTAGATTTTTAATTTCTCGATTTTCTATCTGCATTTTTTCAAAAATTTAAGTGTTTTTCGTACTTATAAAATCAGGGGGGGGGTTATTTTAAGTAGTTATTAAAACCAAGTGACAGGTCTTTAGAAGACCTTTTCTAGGACTCCAAACACGGTAGTGTTTCGACAAGTACAGCCAAAGTTAGACCCAAGACGGCCTTTTGGCGGCCATCTTGGAAATATTTGATCATCAATATCTCCCTCATTTGATCGGAAACCGTCTTCGGCGTTGGCGTTGTTTATTAGCCGACAACAACCGACTATACTATTAATTTAAAAACAGTACTTAAATTTTCCCGTCCAAACCGGAGTAGAACAATTTTGTTCAGGTCATTTAAAAAATTAGCGGGCTTTGCCCGCTAACACTTGCACTCCCCCCCCATCCCCCTATCCCCCTGCCCTCTGAGCAGTTGGGTGATTCAATAGTGTAATTTCGGACATAAAGCGGGACACGAGACCGCCGACGCTTATACCGGACGAAGTGGGTGTAGCCAGCCGGCAGAACCGTTCGCAGGGTCGTTGCTACGCGAGCCTAAACCAACTAAAAATTTACAATAGATCGATCAGCTGGCTTTTGAGTTACGATTTTTTAATTGTAATAGCAAAATTGTCAATGTTTGAAAATAAGGAAATTTTAGCTTTAAGACTTTGTGCTGCATTAGATTTTTAGAATTTTAATTTTTTGATTTTCTATCTGCTTTTATTCAAAAATTTCAGTGTTTTTCGTACTTATAAATCAGGGGGTGGTTATTTTAAGTAGTTACCTATTAAAATTAAGTGACAGGTCTTTGGAAGACCTTTTCTAGGACTCCAAACACGATAGTGTTTGGACAAGTACCTACAGCCAAAGCTAGACCCGAGACGGCCTTTTGGCGGCCAGTTTGGAAATATTTGATCATCAATATCTCCCTCATTTGATCGGAAACCGTTTGCGATTTCGGCGTTGGCGTTGTTTATTAGTCAACAACCGACAATATAATTAAATTAAAAACAGTACTGAAATTTTCCTGTCCAAATCGGAGTAAAACAATATTGTTTATATCATTTAAAAAATTAGCGGGCTTTCCCTGCTTACACTTGTACTCACCCCCCCCCCCCCCCCCCCTCTGTCCCCCTGCCGTCTGAGCAGTTGGGTGGTTCAATGGTGTAACTTCGGACATAAAGCGGGACACGAGACCGTTGACGCATATACCGGACGAGGTGGGCGGAGTCGGCCTAACCGCCGACCGCGGGGGCGTTGCTACGCGAGCCTGGATCAACCGAGATATTTTGGTTACAAACTTTATTATCTATTTTGTCATCTATTTCGTTGCCTTATGTTATCTTGTTTTTCTTTGTATAGTAGGTAGTATAAAACACGCACGCTTCATCGCTGACACACCTACGTAGAGCTCATCACTCTACATAGAGTACATATATATTCTTACAATAAACATTTTTCCTAGTTGTAGTACCCACATGTTGCGTAGCGAACAACAAATTTGACGCGGACTGTTTTCCTATTTGCCATTCTGGAAAGTCTAAAAGGCTCATATCTCGCCAACCGATTAACCGTAATTTTTAACTCTTTGAAAAGATCTTTGACCCCCATTTTTTAAATTCATTTTTTGTAGAGCTTAAGGTCTTCTACTCTACGTAAAAAATTCGACTGGTGTCGATCAACCAGTTTTTGAGTTATAAATTTTAAAATATTTAGGCTAACACGAGGTCCCCCTTCTAAATAAGTTAGAGTAAACATTTAAATTTATACAAATAGATAATAATATTCTTAGCTATAACAAGTTTTCTCCATAATTTTTGGACCAAAACTGTATTTTTAAGATTAGTTTTATTGAATATTTTTTAGTTTTTTGTCAATTATAATTCGGGGAGTAGGAATATTGTACCGCTGGGGGGTTATTCAAATAGGGATTTAAATTATCTTTTAATTGAGCCCAAACTCGAGCTGATTCTGACGGTAATTGCCAGAGTTGTTCCGGAGCGGCCATTTTGGACGCCATTTTGAAAAAGTTAAAACGAGGATTACTCGGTAGCGGAAAATCCGATTAGAACGCGGTTTTCTGTCTTGGAGTGGTCGTCAGCCACAGAGTCTGCTAAGAACGTTTGGGACTCTAGGTAGAGTTACTTTTTCTAACCCAAACCAACCTGCAAGAGGCATAGATTGTGTCAGGCAGTACACTCTGCCCAAAACCGCGTCTTTCTACGACTTAAACTCGCAAAGTTGTGGAAATATTGAAGATTGGCGGCCATTTTGTCCGCCATGTTGAAAACTTTTAATCTTTCACAACTTTTGCTAGAGTGGTCCGATTGAGGCGCGGTTTTCACTTCTGGCATCGTCTCTGCCTTCTTTTTTAATAGAGATACCGTAAGTTCAATTTAAACGCGGCCATTTTGTCGGCCATTTTGGAAAGTCTGGAAGGCTCATATCTCGCTAACCGATTAACCGATTTTGACGAAATTTTTTGTAGGATATAGGTCATCTACGGAGTTTTTATTTTAAATTTGCTTTTATAACTTTTACAAACTTTTTATATTTGATTATTTTATTATTATTTTTGTGCATTAGACTAGTTTTCCCGGATTGACATTTGTTTTAAGTTAAAGTAGACATGTTTGGGTACCGCACGCCTATGAAAATGAAAGGGGACAAGGCCAGCCCTGACCCCCAAGAAACCCCCGACCATGCTGAGACGGCAGGACCTTCTGGGGAGCAAACCTCAGGAGTGAGGCGTAACATTGGTGATTGGGAGTCTGGGAAGACAATCACCAAACGCAAACCCCAGACCACTCCAAAGAAGGCTGGGCCGGCCCCGCCGGACAACCGTTTTGCCCTATTACAGGCGGGTGAAAGTCCGCCGGTTCCAGCAAAGCCTAAATATGCGAACAAGACGGCTGAAGGGAAAGCTTGCCTAAACATGGCAAAGCTACAACTTGGAAACGCGCGTAACCTGAGGACAGAGATTAAAATTGAGGTCACGAGGTCGGTGGAACGGCTATACCAGCTGGTGAAAGAGGCGGAAGCGGAAGGACCCAAACAAGGTAAAGACCAGGGTGTGATACAAGAGGTTGGAGACAACTCGGAAAAACCATTGGACCTGCCCTACCCATCCCAACCATCACCGATGAGGAAATCCGAGGTCGAGAAGGAGTTGGTGAGGAAGATGGAAGAGCACAGTAGGTTAATAAAGGAAAGTAACGAGAGGATGGAATACCTAAAACAGGCAATGGAAAAACAGCAGAAGACCATGGAGGGGGTAACGTATGCGAGTGTTGCAGCAGCTTTTCCTAGAAGGCAAGAACAGACTGCACTACACTCCGTCGTGGTCTCTGCTGTTAACGAAAAAGAAAGCGGAGAAGAAGTACTCGAAAGAATAAGACTGGTAGTCAACGCAAAGGAAAGTGGTATAGCAGTGGAAAAGATAAGGAAAGCCAAGGATCGAAAAGTAATTATTGGGTGTAGAACCAATGAGGAACGGCAAAAGGTAAAGGAAAAGTTGAAGAGTGCCAAGGAACTCAACGTGGAGGAGATGAAAAATAAGGACCCGTTGCTGATATTTAGAGACGTCCTCAAGTATAACACTGACGAGGAAGTTCTTGGCGCTCTAAGAAACCAGAACAAAGGGGTCCTCAGAGGCTATATAGACCAGAAAATGGAAATTGCTTTCAAGAAACCAACGAGAAACCCCCATACGCACCATATCGTAATGAGGGTCTCTCCCGGAGTTTGGCAGCGCTTAGTTGATGCGGGATTTGTCCAGATAGACCTCCAGCGGGTGAGAGTGGCAGATCAATCGCCACTCGTGCAATGCTCACTTTGCTTGGGGTATGGTCACGGACGACGATTCTGCAAAGAGACAGTGGAGAAGTGCTGTCACTGTGGGGGAGACCACATGAAGTCGAAATGCGCGGACTGGCTCGCGGACGTTCCACCCTCATGCACCAACTGCAGTCACGCAAAGCTGGATAGGACGGACCACAATGCTTTCAGCAGCGAATGTCCCATCCGCCGGAAGTGGGAGGCCCTGGCCCGGGCCACAATAGCGTATTGTTAAAGTTGTCCCAGGCGCAAAAACTTTCCAAGCAGATGCAAAAGCTTACTACGTCGCACAAGCAAACTTACAGCGTATGGCTCTAGCCACAAATGAAATAATGCTTGAGGCATCAAATAAAAAAATGGCCTTTGCACTCCTCCAGGAGCCGTATATCGGGGGTACAGGCAAGATGAAAAACTACGGGAGCGCCAGGATCTTCCAGAACGTGAGTCAAGGAGATGGGGTAGTGAAGGCAGCAATTGCTGTCTTTGACACAGAGATTGACGCTATCCTATGCCCGGAATTTACAACAAACAACATCGCTGTTGTAAAGCTCCGGACGAGTGCCTGGGAGGTCTTGGCGATCTCGTTCTATTTTGAGCCAACAGAACCGATACAGCCATATCTTGATCATCTAAAAACAATTAAAAAGCAAATCGATGTATCAAAAATTCTGATAGGAGGCGACTCAAATGCAAAGAACCCGTGGTGGGGAAGTCTAAAAATAGATGACAGAGGAGAAGATATGGCTGGAATCCTTGAAGAAATGGAGCTGCAAGTGCTGAATGAGGGCGACACTCCAACTTTCGACACGATCAGAGGAACTAAACAATACACCAGCTTTGTCGACATAACGGCCTGCACAGCGGTGATGCTAGACTTGATTGAGGACTGGACAGTGGAAGTAGGCATGACGAGCTCCGACCACAATGTGCTAACATTTAAAATAAGACTGACAAAAGCAAAAGGTACAAATATTACTAGAACCACTAGAATATATAATAGTAAAAAAGCAGATTGGGACAAGTTTCATGGGAAACTTGCCCAATTGCTTGAGTCAAACCAAATTAGGGAAAATGAAATAGAAATTATTAAAGATAAAGAACAATTAGAATCAGTAATAGAACACTATACAAAAGCAATAGTAGGAGCATGCAATTACAGCATCCCTAAAAAGAAAACTAAAAGTATAATTACCTTGCCATGGTGGTCGGAAGAGCTCGCCAAGCTGAAGAAAAAAGTCCGCACGTTCAGGCGTCGAATCCGCTGCGCAGCGCCGGTCCGCAGGCAGAAGGTGATCGAAGACTACCTGAAAGTAAAAGAAGAATATGAGTATGAAGCAAAAAAAGCGCAAGTCGAGAGTTGGAAGAGCTTCTGCGGAAAACAAGAAAAAGAAAGCATGTGGGACGGTATATATAGGGTAATAGGTAGAACAACTAAAAGGCAGGAAGACCTGCCCTTAATGACAGGTGGAAGAGTATTGGACGGCAAGGAGTCAGCAGCACTTCTAGCGGAAACTTTTTACCCGGAGGACCTAAAAAACGATGACAACTTAAACCACAGCCGAACCAGAGATGTAGCTGAAAAGGTAAACGGTTGGGCTCATGATGAGAAACATGACCCACCTTTTACCATCGAAGAACTTAGATTCGCTGTTAAAAGTTTTAATCCAAAGAAGGCTCCGGGGGCCGATGGTTTGACCGCAGATATATGCGACAAGGTAATTCACCACGACATGAAACTGTTCCTCTCGATGTGCAACAAATGTCTCGTCCACGGATATTTTCCCGCAATATGGAAAGATGCCGCAGTAGTAGTCCTGAGAAAGCCTGGAAAGGATGACTACAGTAACCCAAAGTCATACAGGCCCATAGGGCTGTTACCAGTCTTGGGCAAGATCTTCGAAAAGATGGTAGTTGGTCGGCTAAAATGGCACCTGGTCCCAAAAATGAGCACTCGCCAATATGGTTTCATGCCCCAAAAGAGTACCGAGGACTCCCTCTATGACCTGATGCAGCACATCCGTACAAAACTTGACCAAAAGAAGCTAATAGTCATGGTATCATTAGACATAGAGGGAGCCTTCGATAGCGCGTGGTGGCCAGCCATTAGAGTGAGGCTAGCAGAGGCAGGATGCCCCGTAAACTTGAGAAGAACAATTGACAGTTACCTTGAAAACAGAACTGTCAGAATTAGATACGCCGGCCACGAACACTTGAAAAGTACCAATAAAGGCTGTGTCCAGGGCTCCATTGGCGGTCCCATATTGTGGAACCTCCTCTTAGATCCCCTCCTGAAAGGGTTAGAACGGCGGGGTGATTACGTCCAGGCATTTGCGGACGACGTAGTACTGATGTTTGACGGCGACACGGCGCTGGAGGTGCAGAGACAAGCAAATGCCGCCCTCGCGTATGTTCGGCAGTGGGGTATCGATAATAAGCTTAAATTCGCACCACATAAAACTTGCGCGATGATCATCACCCGCAAGCTTAAATTCGATGCACCACTGTTGAGCATGGGGGGGGTCGACATTGGCATGTCGGAAGAAATAAAAATCCTGGGGGTCACGATAGATAACAAGCTCACGTTCAATAAACACACAGCAGAAACGTGTAGAAAAGCGCTTAACTTTTATAAGCATCTGTCGAGAGCCGCCAGGGTTAGTTGGGGCCTGCATCCGGAGGTGATTCGCGTGATATACACCGCCACAGTCGAACCTGTCTTAATGTACGCGGCCAGTGTATGGGCAAAAGCTGCGGAAAAACAAAATGTGCGCAAAAAACTAAACGCCGTCCAAAGAGTGTTTGCCCAAAAACTTACCAAGTCGTACCGAACTGTCTCCCTAAACTCGGCTCTACTACTGGCCGGAATACTGCCGCTGGATCTCAGGATTCAAGAAGCTGCAGCCCTTTACGAAGCCAAGCGTGGAGTTCCACAGCCGAAATTGGGAGACATGGAGGTTGAGCTTAGGGTGGCTTATAATTTAACCCCGCATCCGGCAAAGCATATGCGCGTGGAGTTCGTAAGTCTGATGGACCAGCAAGACGTTACACAACACAACGTCCAGGCAGTCCGGATATTTACAGATGGCAGCAAGATTGAGGGGAAGGTCGGTGCAGCACTATCTTTTTGGAATGGTGAGGCCGAGACAAAGAACCTCAAACTTAAGCTGCCATCGTACTGCACGGTCTACCAAGCAGAACTGTACGCCATATGTAGAGCCACACGAGAGATTATTAAACGCCGCGAAACAAGCTTCGGAATCTATA